>JAPFFP010000099.1:3346794-3362428 GCA_026153255.1 Solanum medicagineum
CGTTGATTTTCTTTCTTAAACAATCAATTGAATTAAATATATATATATATATATATATGTTTTCATATTCAAGGTATTTGGATTTTACTCAAATACTAGATTTCTAATTTTTCGTTCAACTCAATACGAGTAAAAAGAACTCATCTTCAATACAAGTAAAAGAAACTATTATTTATTGCTAATAACGCTATTAAAAAAATGTTAAACTTGATAGACTTTCTTGGGTTGTTATTTATTTTTTTAATAAAGAAAATTGACACACTTTTAACGATTATTTTTCACGAAAAATAGAGAGAAATTCTCAAAAAGAAATTATTTTTTTTAAAAAAGTCAACGTTTATGTGTCAATTTTGTTTTTACAAAAACTAAAATACGAGGTGTCGATTTTTAAAATGCAAAATTGCAATTGAAGAGCATATATAAAAATTTAAAAAATTATGAATTTAATATTTTGTAATTTAAATGTTACATAAAAAATAGGTTTGAATGACTAAAATGGAACAACCAAGATAGAGTGCCAAATAAAAATTAAGGGCAAATTGGGGGGGGGGGGGGGGTTAATAGATGTGTTTGGCCTCAATTAAATAATTGTTGTGTGAATTTTTAATTGCTAAATAAAATTTTAAAAATTTTCAATCAGCAAAAACACTTGTTTTATTTTTTTTACTTCGGTAAATCCTATCTCATGAGTAAAAAGTGGTGGTATTGACTATTGAGGTTGATAAAAAAATCAAAGAAGAAGTAAAATTTGATTTTAGAAAAAATAAATAAACACTTTTTTGGCTTTCACTTTCTCTAAATAAATAAATATTTTTTTGGCTTTCACTTTCTTAGAGAAAGTGTGATGCACACACTCTTGTCATATCACTTTTGTGTTTAAACGATACACTTTTAATGATGTTAAAGTGTCTACTTGAAATAAGCCATAGTTAAGGTGTCAAAATGAAAAATTGTGTCAAGTTTAAGGATCCCTTTAGGTGGTTGGCCTAAAATCTTTCTTAGTTGCATAGGCATTACGTGATGTGATAATTTTATTTTTGTATTTCTAAAATCATTTAATTGTGTGTTAATTTCTCAAAGTAAAGCACAATTCACTGATACAGTAACAGATGATGTGAGGCTATCAATAGTACTGTATTAATCCGAAACATGAATATCCAAAAGAAGGCAAACAAATCACAATAAATCTATCTTACTCTCCACGAAAGCAAATATATATGTATGTTCACTACTTATTATTAATATAATTATATATCCAGAAAAGGACAAATAGACATACTCCCTCCGTTTCAATTTATATGTCATTTTTCATTTTTTGAGAGTCAAATAGTTTGAGTTTGATTGAGAATTTGCGCTTGAAATGTTCAAATTTTTTGAAATGAAATCTATATATTTTCAAACTACACAAAAAGTACTACAAGTCATGATAATTGATAACTCAAAATATTTAAAATATATACAAAAATTTGGTGATCAAAGATAAATTAGTTTGACTCTCAAAAAACGAAAAATGACATACAAATTGAAACGAAGAAGGTATATTAAGCTGCTTCCTAGTGATTTACATGGCATACTTAATCAACGCGAACAAGTATATGTTAATACTAATCTTATTTTATTGCACCTTTATAGAAACTTATTTGGTCCGTCTCTTTAATCAACATATTATATATTACTTAGCTCTTAATTTGTTTATACAATCAATTGTTGCCTTGCCTTATTCTCCAAGATTACTTTATCCTTTGTCAACGTTTTATCTTTGCCAACAAGTAGGTTTGACAAAATATTATTGAGAATGCATATATATAGTGACCAACCTCCTCTGCTTAGTTATCTCCTAATTCAAACTTTAAAACAACTTTTTCATTAGTGATGGCAAATCTAGTAGTATGCCTTTCTCTATTTCTACTGTTTTCCTTGCTTACATTAAGCTTTTTTCTTCTAAAAATTTTCTACTCCATCTTCATAAAACCAAAATTGCTGGAAAAGCACTTGAAGCAGCAAGGATTCAAAGGCACGCAGTACAAGTTGTTCATTGGAGACCTCAAAGATGTTGGCAATAAAATGGATGAGGCATGGTCCAAGCCAATTAGCTTAACCCACGATATTGTATCACGCGTTGATCCCTTCACTCATTATATGGTCCAAAAATATGGTAAGTTGATACGGTTATTATCTAACATAGTCAGACTCATAATTTAAATTTTACAAATGTTCTGAGATAACAAGCTCAAGTACTAGTAGATGAAATAATAACCATGGCCACCTTTCGGCCTTACTTTACAAGAATTGTCAAAATCAGAGAGTTTAATTTGAAAATCAATGTTAATTCGCTGAATAATTTTTTCTGACTACTAATTATGAGCTAAAATGAAAATGGTTGCAGGGAAGATATCTGTGAGTTGGCTTGGGACGTTACCAAGATTGATCATCATGGATCCAACATTGATAAAAGAAGTGCTCTTAAACAATCAAGGTCACTTTCATTTACCACCATTGAACCCTCTTGTGTTAATTCTAACTAAAGGATTGACAACTCTACAAGGTGATAAATGGGCTATGCATAGAAAGATAATAAATCCTGCTTTCCACTTGGAGAAATTGAAGGTTAATTTTTACAACTTCATTGTCCATACATAATGAATTGATGTTTAGTCATTAGAGGGCATATTTTACTCATTTTGGTATCCATTTACAGGACATGATCCCAACAATTGCAGAAAGTTGCACGTTTATGATAGAGAATTGGATGAAAACAATAACTCTTGAGGGGACTTCAGAAATAGATATATGGCCTGAATTTGAACAACTTACTGGTGATATCATTTCAAGAACAGCATTTGGAAGTAGCTTCAAAGATGGACAGAAGATCCTACAACTGCAAAAAGAACTACAACAACTTGTGATTCAGGCTATGGGAATGTTATACATTCCTGGCTTCAGGTAAACCCCCTTTACAACCAGAGCATGGGTTTCACTTTCTTAACCACAAATGCCTCTTCCCTTCTGAAAAAATGATGTACGCAGATTTATTCCAACGAAAAAGAATCGAAGAAGAAAGGATTTGGATAGAAGGATCACTTCAATGCTAAAAACAATTGTGGACAAAAAGGAGGACATGATCAGAACAGGGGAAATCAGGGAAGTTGACTTACTAGGCCTGCTATTGCAATTTAACAATTCAGTAAATAATAGTAAGATGACAAAGGAGGACATAATAGAAGAATGCAAACAGTTTTACCTTGCCGGTCATGAAACAACTTCAAGCTTGTTGACATGGACTCTCATTGTATTGGCTATTCACCAGGACTGGCAAGAAAAGGCAAGACAAGAAGTTCTACAAGTTCTTAGGGATAAGAATGTTGATGCTGAAGGAATAAGCCACCTCAAAATTGTGAGTGTTCCTCTTTCGGAATAAATTTAGTTTGGCTTCTTCATATATACATGGTTATTTACATTATGTGTGTGTGTATATATATATTGAACATTGAATCCTCTTTGACTTTTTCATGTGTGAACTTTCTCTTATTTTGAAGTATGGAATGTGAAATTCTTTTCTATTTGTAGGTAACTATGATACTTAATGAAGTGCTCCGTCTATATCCACCAGTGATTGCCTTGTATAAACGCGCTTATAAAGAATGCAAAATAGGAGATCTCTCTATTCCAGAAGGGTTGGATCTGACACTACCTATAATGCTGATCAATCATGACACTGAGCTATGGGGTGACGATGCAGAAGAATTTAAACCAGAGAGGTTCGCGGTAGGAATTTCACGTGCTTGCAAAGATCCAACACAGATGGCATTCATGCCATTTGGATGGGGACCCCGGACTTGTATTGGCCAAAATTTCTCTATGATAGAGGCAAAGGTTGCACTGTCTATGATACTAAACAAGTTCTCCTTCAAGCTCTCACCAACTTATGCTCATGCTCCATACGCTGTTATGACTCTTCAACCCCAACATGGAGCTCAGATCATGTTTCATCCCCTTAACTAGGATAACTTGAGTTATTTATGTCTGGAAGGTTCTTATAAAATTACAAATAGTCATGTAATTTCCTTTCCCTAAGTTGAGCTTATTAAGCTACATAAATTTCAAATACAAAATCCATTGCGTGCAACAAAATAAATCAGTTCTATGTTGATGATGAATTTATACGGAGGAGCTTGATCTCGATCTAACCAATTAGTGATGGTATCATCCTTACTTGTGGAATGATGAAATTGTCTGCAACATTTTCCATCATGATTTTTTAGAGGTAAAAATATCTTAAATATTTAGTAAGCCTTTTTAGAATTTTGTATTGTAATATCTTGGATATTTGTATTTCGGAAAAATCTAGAAAGTCTAGAGTATAGATATTTTCAGAAGATATTTGTAGTAAATTATAGAATAATCTAGATTTTTGTTAGGTATTTACGAGATATATCTAAATATTTCTTGTAGAATAATATCTAGAACCATCCTTACACTAGTATAAATAAGGATGGCTTTAGGCATTTATAACCAACCCAAAACAAAGAGTCTTCTTCAACAACAAAGTTCTCCTTTTCATAATCTTCCTTCTTCTTTCTAGCTTCTACTTCTTTAGTTGAATGTTCCGATCTTATTTAACGATCTTGGGATAGTAGAACGCTTCCTGACTATACTTTTCTTCTGCTACATTTCTTTACATGGTATCAAAGCCATAGTCATATATTGACTTGTGGGTTTACTTCAAGATCGGGTTGGTGGTTGATTCAACTGGTTCCCAAAAGGATTTAAGTGGTCGTGTTAATTGACTGGGGATAGAATTATTGAATCATTTCAATTACAAGGTATGTAAGACATGCATGGAATCATACCTTGCAGGCGAGGATTTGTGAAGGTTAAGAATTTATTTTCTGAGAATTCTTTATTAAATCTAGAGGAGGCTATCTCTGAAGCACGAATGAGAAGAATTATCATTCATAGTTTGAACTCTGAATATATTTCATTTGTGATGTCAATTCACGGGTGGACTTAACAACCATCCTTGGAGGAAATTGAGAATTTATTGTCGTCACAGGAGTTACTAGCCAAACAGTTAGCTAGTGTGTTTGTTAATGAAGGGGAAGGAAATACTTTTGTAGCCAACAAGAGGAAATTTAAGGAAAAGACAAGAGATACAAAGCATGATCGATCCTCAGGTAGTTCAAGCTCACTCAAAAAGAAGGATGAAACTTCTAATTATTATAGCAAGAAGCCTCTCAGATGCTATTTATGTGGCAATATATGGCATATAAAAAGATATCATCGAGCTAAGGAGAGTAATATAACTCAAATTGATAAAGCTACTAAAGATGAAGAAGACTAGGGAAGGTACTTAGTAGCTGAGACTTGAGTAATAGATGTCATGGCCTCCATTAACTTTAAAGTGGATTGGATCAAGGAGTCAGAATATAACGCAATCGATCACATGAAGAAGCAAGATAGTGATGTCATTGATATGAAGCAAGAAACTTCTGAAGTTGTTTATATTGGTGACATGGCAGCTTCTATCGAAGAAATCAAAGAAGTAGATCTTAAACAAGCAGCGTTTGAAATTATATATGCTAGTGGTAACCTTTACGAAGAAAATATTGAGGGAGATGTATTAATGGTTGAAGCCTCTAACCAATCATCAGTCGTACCGAGGTCAACCATTGGCTTAGATCAAACATTGGAAGCAAATGAAGAAGATGAAGAAGCTAGCCTTGAAGTCTGAATTTCGGGTGGAGAAAGAGACGCCATAATTTTCAAAAGCTTTAAAGTTGATAAACTAATTATTGAAGAGATAAAAATAGAATCTGGTGGTGGATCATCCAGTTATGATGTCGAAGCTTCGCAGGAAATTCATGGTTGGATCATTAGAGTTGATAGTGATAAATCTGTTGGAAAAAAATACACATTGGAAGCATTTCCAAGATTTTATAGCTTACATGAATAATAGATAACAATCACAAACACGTATTATACACAAAGTATACGAAAAATTAATTCCAGGAATACCTCTTGAAGCATGTGCAGATGTCTTGAAGCAAATGAGACTCCAATCCATGGTCTTCTACAGTGATCCCAAATTAACAACCAAACTCTCTCAATACTTGGGTGGGCAAGTATTGTATAGAATACTAATTCTTTTTCTCTCTTATGTTATAGTAGATTTTCTAGGTTAGGAGAACCCCTATTTATAGAGTACCTTTCCAGATCCAAAAAGAAGAAGGAAAACCCCTTTTCTTGAATGTAACACCCCCCTAAAATGGAGAAAGTACCCTTAGACTTGACCTTGCACGTAATGTATCTTCCCTTGCTCCATTTACAAATCCAAGACCGGATTTGCGATCAGTGCGAGAAACCAAGTTGGAAAATGGTCTCGATTCGACAAAAACTTGAAAAAACGCGAATTATTTTAGTCCAAGTGAGGTCAAAACAGTAGGATTTTCCACGCCCCTTCCACGACACAGAGTAGACGCAGAAATGCACTTGGAAGTTTTTCAAAATATCCCAAAAAGTCAAAAATTCGCAAAAGTGTGCTAAAACACACAAGTGCACGTCGCGCACTAGTGTAGTAGATGGGGAAATTTTGTTTTTTTAAAAGGGAGGGGTAAATTCGACTATTTCCATGCCCCATACATAAACTAAGTTGGTTTTTAATACGAATTGAGTTCAGAAACGTATTATTTTCATTCATACGTTCAAGTAATCAAACCCTTCCAAGAACTTACGCTCAGAACTTCAAGATTCGGTAGTAGGGCTTAGAGATTCTTGCAATCTTTCCAAGAAACTCATTCCAAGGTATGTAAGGCTACTCTAAATTCATTATCTCTAGAATATTTTAGAAAAGTATGACTTAGTTTTCCTTCCCAAAGTCCCATTCTTGATTTAGAATAATTTCATGAAAACCATATAAAGTTTAGTAGATTTCCCTACATATTCATATATTCTTGATTGAATGATATTGATTCTTGATTCTTTAACTGTTATTAAAGTATTAGTTCCAAGATTTTAAAGTATATATGATTTCCTGTGAAATCATATGGGGTTCATGAAAACCCATAAAGATTATGATTCAAGACTAGTTCAAGAATGTTTTTCTTAAATTATTCTTGCAATGTAGCTGAGCATATCATATATTTTAAGAATGATTTTCTTGAAGGTTTCTTGATACTCTAGTTGAGAAATCTAGTATGTTTGAAAGTACATGAAAGATACTAGTTCAGTAATGTTAAAGATTTCAGTTGAGAAAGCTAAGTAGTAAGTTGGGTTAAGTCCCCAAGAAAATCCCATATTTTTACTTATGATCATTAAAGTATAAGCTATGAAAATATTTTGGGAGTAGTATTAAGCACCGATATGGGTGAGAGTAGAATAAATTACTCGAACTCATAAACTATGTAGCCAGCATAGGATAGGATCGTACAACAGTACCTTCCTTATTAGCCACTGAGATGGCCCAGTTTTGGGATGGATCCACTCCCCTAGTTCTTTGTCCCCTACCTCGGCAAAGTACGGGATAACTCTGGCAGCGTGGCCAAGACACTGTATCACCACAAAGCTCATAGTGGTGGCTGTCGGTTAGAGAAACTCCCCAAGCTGAGAAAATTATGTTTTACTACTACTTTCAGCATATTATTCTTTTGCATGTTATATTCAGCCTACTAGCCTTATGAGTATGGTTAACTCATTTATGATTATGATTATGGTTTTTTATGATATATTATGGTATTGTGGTTTAAATGTTTTGGCCATCTTACATACCGTACATTCTACGTACTAACGTCCTTAGGACCTGCATCATTTTATGATGCGAACGCAGGTGACTGAGTTCCTCAGCAGTTGCTCCGTTGAGAATTTGCTAGCTTCCAGACAGTGGTGAGGCCTCTTTTCAGTTCGAGGCTCTTTAGTTCATGTTGTTTTATGTCATTTCAGCTTTATTTTAGTTCTGGCTACTTGGATCCTGTCTCAGTAGTCCTTTCAGACAGTTTTAGTAGAGGTTCCATAGACCGTGTGTTTAGTATTTTAGTTTCCAATTTTTTAGATAGCATTTATGCCATACATTCAATTATTTATTCCATTCATGAGTTAGTTTGATGTTTTAATAGCCTTTTTCCACTATTATTATATCTTTCGCTGAGTAAGTAGCCAGGACAAGTGGTTCGCTTGGGACAAGAAATGGTTTTTGAGTGCCGGCCACGTCCAGGGTATAGGCTCGGGGCGTGACAAACTTGATATCAGAGCACAGAGTTCAAGCGTTTTAGGGAGTCTATGTAACCGTATCTAGTAGAGTCCGTATTATGGGTGTAAAGTGCACCATATCTATAAGAGGGAGGCTGCGGGACATTAGGAAGCGTCATCCTTGGTTGTCATTCTTTGTCTCGTGCTTCAAAGTATATCTATGTGAAATTTTTTCTAACTCGTCCGTTCACGCCATGTTTTTAGATCATGCCTCCTCGTAGAGCTAACGGACTAGTCAGGGGCAAAGGACGCCCAACCAGAAGGAATGCAAACCAGCCTGGCAGAATTCCTGAGGAACCCAGTGGCCTAGCTATGCATGTGGAGCAGCCACAACAGGCAGTTATTTCTAATGCAGAGCTTCGCCAGGCCATTCAGACTTTGGCTCAGGTAGTCACTAACCAAGGAGGTCACCAGGGAGATGGCAGGACTGATGGGGTAGATACCGCCAGAATTCGTGAGTTCCTGAGGATGAACCCACCAGAGTTCAGGGGGTCCAATGTGAAAGAGGATCCTGAGAACTTCATTGAGGAGCTTCAGAAGGTGTTCCAAGTGAGGATCCTGAGAACTTCATTGAGGAGCGGGTTGAGTTGGCTGCCTACTAGTTCAAGGGGGTAGCTAGTCTCTAGTTTGACCAGTGGAAATGGAGTAAAGCATAAGGGGGGACAGCAATTACTTGGGGCAGTGTTTGAAGAGGCCTTTCTGGGATAGTACTTTCCCAGAGAGATGAGGTAGGTCAAGGTAAGAGAGTTTCTAAACTTGAAGCAAGAGAATATGAGTGTACAGGAGTATATCATCAAGTTTACTCAGCTATCCCATTACGCTCCAGCTATGGTGGCAGATGTGAGGGCTAGGATGGATATCTTCGTGTTCGGGCTCTCTCAAATGACTAACAGAGGGCAGGAATATAATGTTGATTGGAGATATAGATATAGCTTGGTTGATGACGTATGTGCAGCAGGTGGAGGAGAAAAAGATGCAGGACAGGGAAGAGTTTCGGAGTAAGAGGGCCAAGACATTAGGCCAGGATCTTTCTAGCCTAAGACAGCCGGACCGACACCTTCATCCGCCAGTGCACCTGCACCGGGGGTCAGGAATGAGCAAGGATTGCAGCACCATAGGTTTCCAACCAGTCAGTCATAGGGTAGTATAACTCAAGGACTAAAATGTTATCCTACTTGTGGTAAGTCTTACCCCGGAGAGTGCCTTCTGGGCACAAATAGTTGTTTCAAATGTGGTCAGGTGGGATATTTCTTGAAGGATTCACTTATGGGGAAGCAGAATATGAGAGATACTAGACCACAGATAGTCTCTTCAGCACCACAGGGTAAGCCACCTCATAGAGGTACTACAGCAGGGCCAAGTGGGGGCACAAACCCCTTGTACGCAATGGGCACCAGACAGGAGCAGGAGAACTCACTAGATGTGGTTATGGGTATGCTTAAAATCTTTACTCATGATGTATATGCATTATTAGACCCTAGAGCCACATTGTCTTTTGTAACCCCATTTGTAGCTGTGAAGTTTGGGGTTAATCCAGAATGTCTTCTTGAGCCTTTTAGTGTTTCTACTCCTATGGGAGAGTCTATTTTAGCCTAAAGAATTTATAGGGGCTGTCCAGTCTCTATTTATCATAAGACCATTGTAGCTGATTTGGTGGAGTTAGATATGGTAGAGTTTGATGTCATCCTAGGCATTTATTGGCTTCATGCTAGGTATGCCTCTGTAGATTGCAGAACTAGAGTAGTCAAGTTTCAGTTTCCTAACAAACCAGTCCTAGAGTGGAGGGGTAGTTCCGTTTTCCCTAAGGGCCAGTTTGTTTCATATCTCAAAGCTAGAAAGTTGATTTTCAAAGGGTACATATATCACCTAGTCAGAGTTCAGGATTCTTGTGCTGAAGCACCATCTCTTCAGTTTGTCCCAGTTGTGAATGAGTTCCCAGAAGTCTTTCTTGAGGATCTTCCCGAAGTTCCTCCTGATAGGGAGATAGACTTTGGGATAGACACTCTTGCAGATGTTCAACCTATCTCCATCCCTCCATATTTGTATGGCTCCTTCGGAGCTAAAAGAGTTAAAGATATAGTTAAAAGATCTTCTAGATAGGGGTTTCATTAGACCAAGTATCTCACCTTGGGGTGCTCCAATTTTTTTCATGCATAAAAAGGACGGTTCTCTTCGGATAAGCATAGATTACCATTAGCTGAACAAGATCACCATTAAGAACAAGTACCCTCTTCCTAGGATTGATGACTTATTCGACCAACTTCAGGGTGCGACCTGTTTTTCTAAGATAGATCTTAGATCTGGGTATCATCAGCTTAAAGTTAGAGAAAATGACATTCCTAAGAAAGCTTTTAGAACCTGATATGGTCATTATGAGTTTTTAGTCATATCCTTTGGGATAACAAATGCAGTAGTAGCTTTCATGGACGTTATGAACAGGGGCATACCTAAACATGTTCGTTATTGTGGTTATAGATGATATCCTGATCTACTCCCGTAGTAAGGGGGAGTATGCATACCATCTTAGAGTTACTTTTCAGACCCTTAAAGATCAACAACTATATGTCAAGTTTTCTAAGTGTGAGTTCTAGTTGGAGTCTGTGGCATTTCTGGGGCACATTCAGGTTGATTCCCAGAAGATTGAGATAGTAAAGAATTAGCCAAGGTCCACAACTCCCACAGAGATAAGGAGTTTCTTGGGCTTGACGGGGTAATACAGACCGTTTGTATAAGGATTTTCTTCTATCTTAGCCCCCTTAACTAAGCTGACTCAGAAGAGGACTAAGTTCGAAAGGTCAGAAGCTTGTAAGAAGAGTTTCCAGAGTTAAAGACTAGGCTGACAACAGCCCCAGTCTTATCCCTACCAGACGGAGTTGATGATTTCGTGGTTTATTGTGATGCTTCTAGAGGTGGCTTTGGCTGTGTATTAATGCAGAGAGGCAAGGTGATAGCATATGCCTCCAGACAGCTTAAGATTCATGAGAAGAATTACCCAAGTCATGATCTTGGGTTAGTTACGGTTGTTTTTGCTTTGAAGATCTGGAGACAATATCTATATGGTGGGCACGTATTCACAGACCACAAGAGTTTGCAGTATGTGTTTGGCCAAAGGGAGCTGATTTGAGATAGAGAAGAGGGTTGGAGCTGCTAAAAGACTATGATTTGAGTATCCTCTATCATCCAGGTAAAGCTAATGTAGTTGCTAATGCTTTTAGCAGGGTGAACATGGGGAGCATAACCCATGTTGAGGCTGAAAGATCTAAGGAGGTCCACCGACTAGCCCGTTTGGGGGTTCAAATTGAAGATTCTGACGAAGGTGGAGCCATTATCAGAAAAGGGTCAGATTCATCCTTGGTAGCAGAAGTGAAATAAAAGCAAGACAAGGATCCCATCCTTCTCCAATTGAAAGAAGATGTTCAGAAGCAGAAAGTATTAGTGTTCTCAATAGGGGGAGATGGTGTCCTGAGATACCAAGGCAGGTTGTGTGTGCCAAATATCGATGGTCTTAGAGATAGGATCTTGGCTGAGGCTCATAACGCCAGACACTCTATCCACCCTGGTGCAACAAACACGTATAGAGACTTGCAAGAAGTCTATTGGTGGGGTGGTATGAAGAAGGACATTGCAGAGTTTGTGTCTAGATGCCCAAATTGCTAGCAAGTTAAGGTTGAGCACCAATGGCCTTGTGGTGTAGCCCAGAACATAGAGATTCTGGAATGGAAATGGGAGATGATTAATATGGACTTCATAACAGGCTTACCTCGGTCCAGTAGACAGCACAATTCGATATGGATCATAGTAGATAGAATGACCAAGTCAGCTCACTTTCTACTTGTAAAGACGACTGATACAGCCGAGGACTACGCCAGACTTTATCTTAAGGAAATTGTTAGGATGCATGGGGTACCTATATCCATTATTTCAGACAGAGGAGCTCAGTTTACAGTACAATTTTGGAAGTCCTTTTAGAAGGGGCTTGGTACGAAGGTGAATCTTAGCACAACCTTTCATCCACAGACAGACAGGCAAGCAGAATGAACTATACAGACCTAGGAAGATATGTAGAGAGCTTGCGTGGTAGACTTTAAAGGTAATTGGGACGATCATTTACCTTTGATTGAGTTCTCTTATAACAAATGGTTTTCAGGCCAGCATATAGATGGCACCATACGAAGCTCTTTATGGGAGAAGGTGTAGATCATCCATAGGATGGTTTGAAATTGGTGAGGCAGGACTGATAGGAGCAGATCTAGTCCATCTGGCTATGGAAAAAGTAAAGGTTATTTGAGAGAGGCTTAAGATAGCTCAGAGCAGACAAAAGTCTTACATGAATGTTAGAAGAAGAGATTTGGAGTTTGAGATAGGCGATTGGGTTATACTTGAAGGTATCTCCAATGAAGGGAGTTATGAGATTCGGGAAGAAGGGGAAGCTCAACCCACGATATATTGGGCCTTACCATATTCTGAGAAGAATGGGCAGTGTTGCTTACGAACTAGAGCTACCAGCAGAGTTGAGTACTATACATCCAGTATTTCACATTTCCATGCTTAAAAAGTGCTTGGGAGATCCGTCATTAGTTGTCCCAGTTGAAAGTGTTGGGTTTAAGGACAACTTGTCTTATGAAGAGGTTCCGGTACAGATATTAGATCAGCAAGTTTGTAAATTGAGGATCAAGGAGATTACTTAAGAAAAGGTCATGTGGAGGAACAAATTTGTAGAAGAAGCGACATGGGAAGCAGAAGAAGACATGAAGCCAAGTATCTACACTTGTTTTTTGGCCTAAATGTGGACCTTGAAGGTAACTTTCATATTTCATGTTGAACAATTATGTTTGTTAAGTTCGAGAATCATGTGTTATGAGCTAATTTGTACGAATCGTTATCATTAGAGGATGAATGATCACAAGGGAGATATTTTAAGACCCTCATGAAATGACAAAAGTACCCCTGGACTTGACCTTGCAGGTAACATATCATCCCTTGCTCCATTTGCAAATCCGAGATCAAATTTGCGATCAGTGCGAGAAATCGAGTTGGAAAATGATCTCGACTCGACAAAAACTCAAAAAAATGCAAATTATTTTTGTCCAAGTGAGGTCAAAATAGTGGAGTTTCCGCGCTACTTCAGCGACATGGAGTGGACGCGGAACTGCACTTGGAAGTTTTTCAAAAAATCCCAAAAAGTCAAAAGTTCGCGAAAGTATGCTAAAACACACCAGTGCGCGTAGCACACTAGTGTAGTAGATGGGGCAGTTTCGTTTTTTTAAAAGGGAGGGGTAAATCCAACTTTTCCCACGCCCCATGTCCTAAACTAAGTTTGTTTTTAATATGAATTGAGTTCATAAACGTATTATTTTCATTCATACATTCAAGTAGTCAAACCCTTCCAAGAACTTACGCTCAGGACATCAAGATTCGATAGTAGGGCTTAGAGATTCTTGTAATCTTTCCAAGAAACTCATTCCAAGGTATGTAAGGCCACTCTAAATCCCTTATTTTTAGAATATCTTAGAAACGTATGACTTAGTTTTCCTTCTGAAAGTCCCAATTCTTGATTTAGAGTAATTTCATGAAAACCATATAAAGTTTAGTAGATTTCTTTACATATGAATAGATTCTTGATTGAATGATGTTGATTCTTGATTCTTTAACTATTATTAAAGCAATGGTTTCAAGATTTTAAAGTATATATGATTTCCTATGAATTCATGTGGCATTCATGAACACCCATAAAGATTATGGTTCAAGACTAGTTAAAGAATGTTTTTCTTGAATTATTCTTGCATTTTAACTGAGCATATGGTTTCTTGATACTCTAGTTGAGAAATCTAGTATGTTTGAAAGTATATGAAAGATACTAGTTCAGTAATGTTAAAGAAATCAGTTGAGAAAGCTAAGTAGTAAGTTGGGCTAAGTCCCCAAGACAAACCCATATTTTTATTTATGATCATTTAAGTATAAGCTATGTAAGTATTTTGGGAGTAGTACTGAGCACCGATATGTGTGAGAGTAGAATAAATTGCTCGTTCTCATAAACTATGTAGCCAACATAGGATAGGATCGAACAACAGTACCTTCCTCATTAGCCACTGAGATGGCCCAGTTTTGGGATGGATCCACTCCCCTAGTTATTCGTCCCCTACCCTGACAAATTACGGGATGACTCTGGTAGCGTGGGCAAGACGTTGTATCACCACAAAACTTATAGAGGTGGTTGTCAGTTAGAGAAACTCCCAAGCTAAGAAAATTATGTTTTATTACTACATTCAACATATTATTGTTTTGCATGTTATTTTCAACCTACTAGTCCTATGATTATGGTTAACTCATTTAGGATTATGATTATGATTTTTTATGATATATTATGGTTTTGTGGTTTAAATATTTTTGCTATCTTACATACCGTACATTCCATATTCTGACGCCCTTAGGACCTGCATCATTTTATGATGCAGACGCAGGTGACCGAGTTCCTCAGCAGTGCTCCGTTGAGAACTTGCTAGCTTACAGACAGTGGTGAGGCCTCTTCCTAGTCCGAGGCTCTTTAGTTCATGTCATATTATGTCATTTCTGTTTTATTTTAGTTCTGGCTACTTGGGGCCTGTCTCAGTAGTCCTTTCAAACAGTTTTAGTAGAGGTTCTATAGATCGTGTATTTAGTAATTCAGTTTCCAGTTATTCAGATAGTATTTATGCCCTACATTCAGTTATTTATTCCATTCATGAGGTAGTTTGATATTGTAATAGCCTTTTTCCACTATTAATAAGTCTTCCGCTGAGTAAGTAGCCAGGCCAAGTGGTTCGCTTAGGATCAGAAATGGTCTCCGAGTGCCGGCCACATCGAGGGTGTAGGCTCGGGGCGTGACATTGAAGTACAAGAAACTTCTTTTATTAGAAATAAAATTTCGAGTTCTAGTTAAATATGGGCACTATAGGGACCACAGAATTTATTACTGAGGCTTGCTATTATGGAAATAATTCTTTTTAATCTGAATTGTTATTACCATAAAAAATTACAAATTATTTCACTAAAAATTCATAATTGCACTCCTCTATTTATATTTCAAAATTTTCATCAAACATTTATATAATTCCCTATGTTACAGCTATAGATACTAATTAATAAATTAAATTACTGATGAATTTAATTTAATGATTAATTTTTTAGAGCAATACTTAACTTATTTCATGCTCCAGATTCATAAATCTACCAGCCGGGTTTGCACATAAAAACTTATAAGCTTCTCATTAAGCTGTATCCTCACTCTCTATATTATGGATTCCATCAACTAAATAATTATTTCACCAATATATATCATTATCATCCAACTTACCAGGCATATTGACCCATCTCAAAATCTCACCTTTTAATAAATCAAAATGATAAGTAATAT
>JAPFFP010000099.1:3362528-3376352 GCA_026153255.1 Solanum medicagineum
TGGAGTTGACAGGTGCCTTTATGTACCAATAAGAGATCTATGTCTCATGCCAAGTGATACGAAATCAAGTAACCTTATATACCTCGTCGTCGGACCTTGTTACTATCTCAAGATAAACTTCTGTTCCTCCCAATACTTATCTACAACATAGTAAAGGATAAAAATAGCTTCAATAGCCAATATATACACCTTGACATCCCAATCACACAAGAAAACAATACATGGACAGCAAACGGTTGTTTATAAACCCGAACGTATTCTTCCAACCTCTACGCCCCTAATCGTATTTTCCAACACACATTAGCATGTGACACATCATGTATAGCCTATTCTAATGCCACAACAGTCTTACAACATCCCACAAAGAACAACACATGACAATTGCACCCAACCTAAAAACGGACAGCATAACGTTACTTTTCTTCACTACCTTTCGATGCTGATAACTCCAAACCTATTCCACCTTTAACCAAACTGTTCCAGCAACATTTACACATATAAAATGACCCCAAACAGTACTATAACATTACTTAAGAAGTCATGATGGACGTGAGCTTATAGCTTTACACACAATAGCCCGCAAATTCCAATCAACATGATGCTTAAGATAACTCGATAAGACACGCTTGTTAAATGAAATCAAAACCAGGGCAGCAACCTTAGAGTGATGTTTATAACTCAACCCATATTAAAAACACCAAGTTATCTTCATAATATAACTTAAAAACCATAGAGAAATCACAAAAACAAAAGGAAAAGTTGCAGCAACTTTCTGCACAAAATCTGTCCAATAAATTTCAGCAGCGTAGCTAGTATATATTTCATGTTTTTCATGATAAAACTATACTAAACACACAACTATAACTACTTACCTTTGTATTCAAGGTGTATAGTCTCTTTAAGAACCCTAGAGAAGTTTTTTGGCTGCTTTACAAAGTTGAGAAAATTTGAGAGAAAGTAGAGAGAGCAATCTGATTTTTTTTGTGTTCAAGTGAACTATGACTTGTGGAGCAGCTTTGGAGCTCTTTATATAGGGATATTATGCCGAATCTCTCTTTGCTTATTGACCAACATATACCACACATAATCAAGTAGCTTACCCACCAGCTTGGCCCTCAAAGTTGGGCTTTTTTGGAGCACCAACTTGATGGACTTGGGCTGCCAAATTTTCAGCTTTCACTTAGTTTTGGGCCCAATTTGCTAAGTGTGTTATGATGTCTTTGGGCCCTTTTTATTATACTTCTTGGGCTGAAAATGTAGACCATTTATGACGCTAAAACATGGGCCAAAGTTACACCCTTAACACGGACTTCATTCGAAACCGAACTTAGACAAATTAAACGTCGAGCCTCGTCTCTGTTTAGTTCGCAATTTTGAGCTAAGCAAGTAGGTGACTCACCTGCTAGCTTCTAAGTCGTACAAGCACCTCAATTCTTTTACTTCATTTATGACCGTAATCTTCTTGATTTGACACAAAACATGTACACGCTCGACCCTCTTATGCACATATAGCCCATTAACACGAGATTCAAGCACTTTTAAAATTTAGCGTCAATTGGTCCAAATCATGTCATGTTTCATTTGGATTGTGCCAATATTGTAAGGTGTGGGGTGTTACATTGAGGTACAAACCCCCAACCATTAGTGCACGGTCCTACCACCCTTGAGAAAGGAGATTGAGGTACTAACCCCCGACATGGTTGCACGGGCCTACCCCCCCCTCCCGAGTGAGGCAATTAAGGTACATACCTCCTAACATGGTAGTTCGGGCCTACCACCCCTCGACCAAAGCGTGGTCAACTTGCAACACTATAGAAATACTATTCAGGAAATAAACATACATATACATTCATTTCATCATCATAAGGTCACTTAACCAAGATGCCGTGCATTAGACCTTCAATAACTTAAGAATCCATAACAAGACATTTTATCGAACACTTGGCGGGTGTGTAATACTGGCACAAAATCATGCAATTCAAGAGTGAAATCATGTGAGAAAAATTAATGTAAAACCACCCACCAATCATCACAATTTTATGGAACTCCAATATAGTTTATAACCAAACTTATAATAAGTAAGTCCCATAAGTAAATCAACTTAGAAACATGTAATTATGTAAAAAGGAACATAAAGGACCCAATGGTGTAAACCCAAAGGCCTCAACTTTGGAGATTTCCTTGATGGTTTGATTGAGAACTTGAAGCTTGAATGAAATCCTTAGATCCGGAATGAGATTGGGAAACTTGAATTTTGGGTGAAATATTGTCTAAATGTTAGAGAGGGTTTTGGTGAATGTCTTGTATAATATGGAGTTGATATATGACTAAGTATAAGTTTTTTTACTCATGGTAAGGCTTAGGCCCAAGACCCAAAGGCTTTGGACTGAAGAGGAAACTTAAGCAATTTCAACATTGGTCCGCGTCCTGGCCGGGTTATGCCAGGGGCGCGGATCGCCTCTGGAAATTGCAAAATTTGGAAAATCAAAGTTTGATATGGTTTCTCAAAAATTGGGTTTATACCCTTTTCCCACTCAATTTTGCCCCCTGATGATGAATATAAAGTCAGATTTTCAATATCACGTATGGATTTTGAGATATATGGAAATCACGATTATGGGCACTTCAGAGGCACATTTTTGGGCACAATTTGGGAACATTTCAATTCTTCCCCTTGGGAACATTTATCCCCAATGTTAGAGTAATGTATATAAGAGAAGTAAGCAAGATAATTTCAGCCCACACATGAATGCACTAATGCACTTAAACATCATTTCAAAAATCTCAACATAAGTGTCAAAATCACCATAAACTTTTCAATTTAAACATGAATGTATGCAAATGACATGAGGGATGAAACCTAAGACTTGAAATCATGTAGGGGACTTAGACTAGTACCTTATGCTTGAGCAGAATGTAAGAGATAGGGTATCAGATTTTCATATCCGATTCAGCTTCCCAAGTGGCACTTCCAACTTGTTGATTCCTCCAAAGGACCTTAATGAAGGCTACATCCTTGTCCTCAACCTCTTCACTTTTCTATCAAAAAATTTCTACTGGAACCTTTTCATATGTCAAGTTATCTTCACCAACACCCACAACATCCAATGGCACAATAGCATTTGGGTCACCCACACACTTCCTCGACATAGACACATGGAAGACCGGATCAACCAAGTCTATTTCACTAGGCAACTCCAACTCACAGCCCACCTTACCGATCTTCCTCAACACCCTGTAAGGACCCACCAATCTTGGACTCAATTTTCATTTTTTACCAAAATGAACCACACAGTTCATGGGTGAAACCTTCAAATAGACCCAATCACCAACCTTAAATTCAAGATCCCTTCTCCTCACATCGGAGTAGGACTTTTAACGACTTTGGGTTGGTTTCAACCTCTTTCTTATCAACCTCACTTTCCCCAAGGCCTCTATAACCAAATCTGGACCCAACAAAGCCATTTCTCCCACTTCAAACCAGCCAACTAGTGATCCACAACATCTACCATAAAGGGCCTCAAAAAGAGCCATACCAATGTTTGCATGATAGATATTATTATAAGCAAACTCAATCAACCGAAGATGGTCATCCCAACTGCCCCTAAACACAAGAAACAAGCTATAAGCATATCCTCAAGAGTTTGGATAGTTCTTTTGGCTTGGCCATCCATTTGAGGGTGAAAGGTCGTAGTAAGATTAACCTTGGTACAAAGACCCCTTTGGAAGGACCTCCAAAAGTGTGAAGTGAATTAAGCACCACGATCGAAAATGATAGACAAAGGCATCCCATACAATCTAACCAACTCATGAATGTACAATCTAGCATACTCTTCAGCTACATAAGTAGTCTTAACCGATAGAAAATGAACCGACTTTGTCATTCTATCAACCACAACCCAAAATAGAATCAAAACCCTTTCTAGTCTTATGCAACCCAACCACAAAATCCATGTCGATTTCCTCCCACTTCCAAGTAGAAATCTCTATATCTTGGTCTAGGCCACCTGGCTTTTGATGCTTGGCTTTCACTTGTTTGCAATTATGGCAACCAGACACAAACTTAGAAATGTGTTATTTCATACCATCCCACCAAAACACATCCCTCAAATCTCTATACATCTTTGTGGAATCGGGGTGAATAGAATAGGAAGAATTATGAGACTAAGCAAAAATCAACCTCTCAAGTCCTCAACATTAGGCAGACACCATCTACCTTGATATCTAAGGGCACCATCTCTACCTTGGGAGAAAACCTTCATCGAATCATCTCTCACCAAGGCCTTCAACTCTAACAAGTGAGCATCTTTCTTTGCCTTCAACTCCTCAATCAATGAAGATTTAGAACCATCAATAACCACTAGCCCCACCACTGTCAACCTCCTCCAACCTAACCCACAATCTAGGTATACGATGAACCTCTCCAGCCACCTCTTTGCCAGCATCGTCAACATGAGCTAGGCTACCCATCGACACCCTACTCAAAGCATCGGCCATAACATTAGCCTTACCGGGATGATAATGCGCACTCATATCATAATCTTTAAGAAGCTCTAGCCACCTTTGTCGTCTCAAGTTGAGATCTTTTTGGGTGAACACATATTGGAGGCTCTTATGATCGGAGAACACATCAACATGCACCCCATACAAATAATGATGCCAAATTTTCAAAGCAAATACCATGACAGCCAATTTAAGATCATGGGTAGGATAATCCATTTCATGCACCTTAAGTTTTCTAGAGTCATAGCCTATCACCTTACCATTTTGCATCAAAACACAACCCAAACCGATTCTTGAGGCATCACAATACACAACAAACCCTTCTAACCCTTTCTGTAGTGACAAGACAACAATAAGGACACGCTTATCCTTCAAATTTTTTAAACTCTTTAATACTCATCGGTCCACTCAAATTTGGCCTTCTTTTGAGTCAACTTAGTCACAGGAGAAGTAATAGAAGTGAACCCATTCACAAACCTCCGGTAGTAACCTGCTATGCCCAAGAAACTTCTAATGTTTGATGGAGTCAAAGGTCTAGGCGAATTTCTAATTACCTCAGCGTTCTTGTGATCCACCTTAATACCATCACCTAACACCACATAACCTAGAAAGGTAACCTCTTGCAACCAAAACTCACACTTCTCATGCATAGCATACAACTTCTCCTCCCTCAATTTTTGTAGCACCACCCTCAAATGACTCACATGCTCATCTTCACTATGGGAATAAATCAAAATATCATCAATGAAGACCACCACAAACAAATCATGGTAGGGTTAAAAGACCCTATACATAAGATCCATTAAGATAGCCGGTGCATTGGTCAACCCAAAAGACATAACCACAATCTAATAATGCCCATATCTAGTTCGGAAGGCCGTCTTGGGAATGTCACACTCCCACACTTTCACTTAATGATACCAGACCGAAGATCAATCTTAGCGAAGTGACTAGCACCTTGAAGTTGGTCAAATAAATCATCAATCGTTGGTAATGGCTACTTATTCTTTATGGTGACCCTATTAAATTGTCAGTAGTCAATGCACATTCTAAGGGACACATCCTTCTTATTCACAAAAACCACCGGTGGACACCAAGGTGATTGGCTATCACTCAATTGCTCCTTCAACTCCTTTAACTCCACCAAGGCCATATGATAAGGGAGGATAGAAATGGGTTGAGTATCGGGGAGGAGGTCTATATCAAAGTCTATTTCCCTTTTGGGAGAAGCACCGGGAAGATCATTATGGAATACATCAAGAAACTCATTAACCACAAAAATCGACTCTATAGGAAGAACTTTGGACTCAACATCCCTAACCCTCACAAGATGATAGAGACACCCCCTATAAATCAACTTATCGGCTTTAATGCAAGAAATGAATCTACCCTTGACCACCACATCATGACTCTCTCACTCAAGAACAGGTTCATTTGGGAATTGGAATTTGACCCTACGAGTTCTACAATCAATAGAAGCATAGCATGCATGAAACAAATCCATCCCAAGAATGACATCGAAATCCACCATATCTAACTCAACAAAATCACAAGGTAATATTTTATTCAAAATGCAAACGGGACAATTTTTATAGACTCTTCTAGCAACAATAGATGCACCAACGGGAGTAGACACTTCATATGGCTCACACAAAATTTAGGTTCAACATAAAACCTTTTAGCAACAAAAGGAGTAACAAAAGAAAGAGTGGAACTCGGGTGTATTAATGTATACACATCAAAATTAAAGACTTTTAACATACCGATGATGCCATCGATCACCTCATCTACCCCTTGTCTACCTTGAAGAGCATAGAACCTATTATGCCTTGGGGCACCACCTTGTTGGCCACCTCTCCCCCTAGGAACTGTATTAGCACCTTTGTGGATGAACATCCTTACCTTTGTTCTGATTACGAGGGCAATCCACCACTATATGCCCCCACTTCCCTACAACTATAACAAGTATTAGTATCCCTCATGCAAGGGCCACTATAACCCTTACCATATTTTGGACATATAACATTAGGCACCACACCACCATTATATTAGACCCTTGGGTTGTCATTGGAAAACCTTCTATTAGAAACATAAGAAGACCCTTGGCCTTGATGAAACCCTCCACCTTTGAGACTTTAGAATTTTCCATAAAAACGAGCCCTTTTGTCCTCACCACTCCTCTTTTTTCTAAGCTTCTCCCCTTCCGATTGTTCGACGTATGTCATTAGGCTGGAAAAATCCATATCAGTTATCAACAAAGCAACACAACACTCCTCATTAACCAAATCGGATGCCCCTATCACAAATTTTATCATTCTAGACCTTGGGTCGGCAACCGATTGTGGAGTATATTTGTAGAGTTGGTTGAACTTGACGGCATACTCCCTCACATTCATATATAATTGCTTTAAATTCATGAACTACATAATTTTGGCCTCCCTATGCTCAAGAAGGAAGAACCGGTTGACAAAAACCTCCTTAAACTATTTCTAAAGGATCACATTATTGTTTCCCTTCTCTGATTTCCATTGGGTATACCATATTTGAGCTACCCCCTTGAGTTAGTAAGCCTCCAACTCTGTCTTCTCCTCCGATCTAACCCTAATAGTAGCCAATACTTTGTACTCCTAATCAATACATTCTTAAGGGTCCTTTTCCACTTTAGACCCATAGAACTCTAGCGGGTTCATTTTAGTAAAGTCTCCCACCCTTAAAGCCGGCGTAGAAGCTTGAGGGGCTTGGGCCGCTTGGTTGATTAGATTGGTCATCGCATGGGATAGGATGATGCTAGCATCCCGGAATTCCTCATAAGCTACTCCGCCATTTGAGGAGCGGGAGGAGCCAGTTGTTACTCGAGTGCACAAGCTTTTCTTCGTCTTGTATGAGGCATGATCTAAAATGGAAAAGAACATTGGTTAGAGGGAAGGCTTTACCTACCTTCTATAGCATGACATAGACAATGAAGATGGGAAACATTTCCTAAGACATTTCATAGCCTCTTACACATAGTCATGGTTCACTTCACAACCATGAATAAGACTCTAATCAACGCGGTGTGTTGGATGCCGAGAACCATTAACAACCTAGTGTTCTAATACCATCTTTGTCATGACTCGGACCTACGGCCTAGACATAACATAGCAAATGGGTAACCGAAAGGGACCCCTTAGCATATCATTACACATCCTTGGTCTCGGAAGCAAGTAAACAACAACAAGAGAACATAAAATAAGGATAAAGGGGCTAAGCGAGTCTTTCATAGCTTAAAAATATACAATAGTCAAGAGAGTCAAGCTCAAAGCATCATTATATAGCTTTTCCAACAACACCTCTAAACTTAGAATTGAGCAGGGGGCAAAACGACTTTCCCAGCTCACCCTCATAGTTGGAAGAATACAATAAAAAAAAGAGAGTCCTTCCATAACATAAGATCAAAAGGTATCATCCTCGGAATTGAGGACTCACCAAACTTGCATCAAAGATAGTACTAACCACATAGAGGACGAAGATGATCAAGTCAAGCTCTGGTTCCTACATGGTAACGTCATGTAGACATAGAGCATGCGTTAGTATATTTGAATGTACCAAGTATGCAGGATTAAATGCAACAAGAGATTGGCCACATAAATAAAATGCAAACCTATAGACAATGGATGAGCATAGTAACAATATGGCATGCATGAATGATGCTTGAAGTAAAACATGCTGATATTAGAATATATTAAATGTGTAGGAAGAGACCATCATAATAGAGACCAATGGCTACCAGCCTCTTAGCGAGGTGATTGAGGTACAAACCTCCCGACATGGTTGCACGATCCTACAACCCTCCGAGCAAGGCAATTGAGGTACAAATCCCCCAACATGGTTGCACAAGCCTACCACCTCCCGAGCGAGGCAATTGAGGTACAAACCAACCCAATATGAAGGTACAAACCACCCCTCCCAACATGGTTGCATGGGCCTACCACCCCTAAACGAGGGAATTAAGGTACAAATCCCCCAACATGGTTTAACAAGCCTACCACCCCTCGAGCGAGGCGATTGAGGTACATACCCCCCCCCTCCAACATGGGAGTTCGGGCCTACCACCCCCGAACGAGGCATGGTCAACTTACAACACTATCGATACTATTCATGAAATCAACATATATATACATTGTTTTCATCATCATAGAGTTACGTAACTCATATGCCATGCATTAGACCTACAATAACTCAATAGTCCATAATCGGATATTTTGTCAAACACTTGGTAGGTGTGTAATATTAGTACAAACTCATGAAATTCAAGATTGAAATCGTGTGAGAAAAATCAATGTAAAACCACCCACCAACACTTGGTAATACCCTTATGCAAGATACATCAAAATCCCTCATCAAATCACATAATGGATCATAGATCCATAGCTCAAAATATGCTTAAGCAGTCATTATTTTTTTAAACACCAACATAGTTTACAACCAAATGCATAATAAGTAAGACCCATAAGTAAATCCAGATAGCAAAATGCAATTTATGTAAAAAGGAAGGTTGGGTAATATGGGTGAAAGGACCCAATGGTTGAAATCCACATACCTCAACTTTGGAGATTTCCTTGATGAAGGTTTAATTAAGAACTTGAATGAAGTCCTTAGATCTAGAATGAGATTAGGATACTTGAATTTTGGGTGAAATATTGTCTAAGTGTTAGAGAGGGTTTTGGGGAATGTCTTATATGATATGGAGTTGAAATATGACTAAGTATATGTGTTTTTACTCATGGGAAGGGTTAGACACAACACCCAAAGGCCTTCGGCCGAACAGGAAAATTGAGGCAATTTTAACGCTGGTTCGTGCCCTTGCTGCATCGTGCCAGGGAATCATCTCTGGAAATCGCAAATTTTAGAAAATCAAATTTTGATACAGTTAATCTAAAAATCGAATTATACCTATTTTCCACTCAACTGTGCCCCCTGATCATGAATATGAACTCAGATTTTCGATATCACGCATGGATTTTTATATATATGGAAATTACTATTATGGACACTTCTAATGCACATTTTTGGGCACTTTTTGGGGTCATTTCAATTATGTAGGGTCCATAGCTCCTCTTGATCATCCTCCACGTGGCTGGTGAATTTATTCGAAGATAAGCTTGGTGAATCCTCATGTTTGGGGACACTAACTACTTTCTCTTTCTATCTCTAAGACTTCTTTATGTTGAACATTTGACATTATGAGGGTGAGCCTGGAAAGTGTCTTGACCCTGCTCCATTCTATATTTAGAGGTGTTGTTGGAACATTATGATGTATTTATGCTATAAGCTTGACTCTTATGCTTTATTTATATTCAGAGGCTTCCCTTAGTCGTATTTTTCCTTATTTATATCTGTTGTTGTTGTTATTTTGCTACCGCGACCATGGATGTGTGGTTGATATGCTAAGAGACTTGTTTGGGGTTCCTTTGGGTTCCCTATTTGGTGTGTCATATCTAGGCCCTAGGATTGGGTTGTGATATGGTTGTTACGCCAGTTATCAGTTATACTGTGGTGGTGCTCTAACGATTTACTATACTCAGGATTATCTATTGTTGTTGGGATTAACTAATTGAAAAGCAAGGGAAAGGGGGGGATTAAAATACCACCATGTGAGTAAGGTTACATTAGCTATTGTTTGTGATTGTTTAGCATCAGTTAGCATATGAGACCACCTATCGTTAATCGTAAGAATAGCTTGAATAAGGGAATCAGAAATGGGTTAAAGTCCGTACCTGTGGAATATGGTTAAACTTGTGTATAATTGAAATTGTCCCAATATCTGCTGTTGTGCTGAGGGCACTACTGTGCTATCAAAGTACAACATTTTTTATTCTTGAAACTTTGAATTTTGTATGTTCTCAATGCGATGTTAGTAAATTTGATGTGTTTTTATGTTTGGGTTGCAGGATTATAGGGTTGGCACAATTTTTAGGCAAAGCGTGCAAAATTTCTTGAAGCAGAGGCTACACGAGACCATTTACGGGCTATAGAGAATTATATGTTCCATAAATATGGCTTCGTGCATAATTCTAGTGAAGGGTGATTTCTGATGTAAAGGCTATGAACATGCAGATGAGCCGTAGAAGTTTACACGAGCCATAGACTGGGTGTCGTGCCTTGAGGATCATAAACTGGTGAGTTGCAGAAAAGTCATCAGACGAAACTCCCTATGAGTTGTAGAACTTTATACAGGCCATAGAAGGGTGTCATAGATGTCAGCCTTAGTTTTGTAGCAGCAATCCATGAAAGCCCGTCCACGCGCCGTAAAACATTATACAACCCATTTAACTGCCCGTAGAGTCTCCCAACCCAGTAATCCTATTCCATTTTAATTTTTTATTTTGAACACTATAATAGTTTTTTTAGGTTATGTTTTCATAAGGAAGAGCAGAGGGACGTGATAGAACATTAGAGAGCTTGAGAAAAATACTTGTAAAGCTTTATTTCATCTTTTGATTTTAATTTTGTGATTATTGGTGAAGAGTTTAGATTTCTTGTACTTAATTCTCTTATATAAGTGTTAAAATATATTATTCAAATTCATAAATCTTGCATCTACACCGATCATGAGTAGCTAAATCCACAACTAGGGTTGTAGGAATCATGAAGAACTAACAAGGTAAACCCATATAATTTATAATTCTTGAAAAGTGTACATGCATGTATTAATTTATTCTCTTCATATTGAATTCTTTCTAATGGTGGCCAATCTTAGAACTCGTCTAGTCTTACTGACTGGACCATGGTAGTAATGAATATGAAAAGAGATTTATTAAGAGGATTTGATTGATGTTTCTCATTTAGTCAACCGAACTGGGACAAGGGGAGGTTGCACTGGAATAATAGAAAAGGGTTAGTAATGTCACGCTGTGGGGAAAGACCAAATCACGTAGTGAAATTCGCCTTTTGTGTGGGCCAAAAGGTTTGGCGAACTTAACTTACCATTCTGCATGCTACACGTTAGAAAAGAATTTGATTATCTGGTAATACTGAGTTAGGGAATCATGGGGAATGCAATACCCTGGTTACTGTTCATACTGTTTTAACACTTGTCTTAGTTTAGGATTTTTTTTTAGTTGTTGTAAAATCCCCCTTTGGGGAGATATAGTGATTAATCAACCCGATTTACATTGCATTCTCCTAAAACTACTATATTCCCTGTGGGATTCGACCATAACCATGGTTAGATTACATATCTTGAAAACGATCGCTTCAGCCTAAAAAAGGGGTTATAGTTTGGGAGACATCAAGATTTTGGCGCCACTGCCGGGGAATACAACTAAATTTTTCTAATTCAATTAGCTTGGTAATTAATCCTTATTTCCTTCATTTTACATATTTTGTTGTTTTTGTTCTATTTTAGGGTGCAGGTGTAGTGTATGCCCAAGATGCGAAGTCGAGGCATTCCTTTGACTCCATCTGACTTAGAGACACAAAGAAGACTAAGAAGTATTGCGCAAGATAACACAAATAACGTGGAAAATGCAGCTCTAAAACAACTTGATAGTGAGAATATGAATAATGATAACTCACCTTCTCTTGAGGACATTGATCCACAGCCACAAGACTTCAATGCCGAAGCTTATCAGTGTAAGCAATATCAGCTAAACCCTATGGTTATGGAGGTTATTGGAGCCATTGTCTTACCAAAACTACTGGCTGACACAAAGTTTGTGGTTTCGAGTGAGTTACTTTAGAAGCTGCAAAATCGTGGATTGTTCGCAGGCCTACACAATGTTGCATTTGTCGTAAGAGTGTGATGGGAACACAAAATCTATCCATGGATGCTATAGGACTTCGTTTCTTCCCATTATAATTGACATGCAATGTAGTGCAATGATATCTGATCTCCCGTAGAGTTCGATTGCCAATTGGGCTGAGAAGTAGAAGGCCTTTTTGGAGAGGTACTTCCCATGATCGAAGGAGCTCAAGTTGAAAGATCAAATCAACAACTTTGAGAAACTTCCTGGTGATTCGATATGTACTACATGGGAGTGATTCACAAAGTGCCCAAGGAGTATCCCTAACCACAAAATCATTGATGATGCCTTGGTGGAGATCTTCTATCATGCCCTGGACGAGAATAGCCAAGCATGTCATGATACCATCATGGGGGACATGTTTTAAGATCACGGATTTGCAAGGATTGCTGAGAAGATGGAAAAGATGGTCAAGATGAATCCTGCATGGGGACAAAGAGACAAGTCATCTACCAAAAGTTCATGTGCTATCAATATTGGTTCGGAACAAGCTATAATAAATGATAAGATAATGCAAGTGCTTGCCCGGATCCGTACCGATATGAAGGTGATGATGAACCAGAATTATGAATGAGTTAACACAATTGTTCATTAGCCTCCACGAGCACCCTCGTATAAGGATCCCTACTATGAGGAGGACACTTGCTTCATTGTTGATCAGACAGGGGGTTTCCAGACCTACACCCAAGGGTCCAATCAGGACTATTGACACCAAGGTCAAGGAAATCAAGGTTGGAACTATAGCAGAGATGGCGCATTCAGAGACAACTATTAAGGTTACTATAGCAAGAATAAGGGCCAGGACAGAGATGCAAATTGGAGTCGTAGAGATGGCTACAGAAATGGTCCTTATGTTCTACCACACAATCGTGATACCGATGCTAGTAGTTCCAGAATTGTGGATATGTTTGACTGCCTATTGAAGATAGCTGAGACACAGGATGAGACCTTGAAGGGGATGAAATCTAATATCTCCAGCATAAATTAGAAAATAGAGTCTCATTCTACTGCCATTAAACAACTTGAGCAACAATTTTGGTCAACTATCGACTCAACTCACCCAGCGTTAGAGAGGTACACTGCCTATCAACATAATTTAGAACCCAAAGCATGAAGGGCAGTGTATGGCAGTTACTACTAGTGGTGGCAAGAGTACCATTGATCCTCCCACCAACGTAGATGATAATGATGTTCGATCAGAGACAGTTGAGGTCAATGATGAAGATGCCGAATACAATCATGTCAACGATAGGGTGAGTGATGTTGCAGAGGTGCCATAGAAGTTGAAGCGTATTTCTAGACCTTCTCCTCCCTTCCCTTAAAGAAACAAAAAGAAAAAAAGGAAGAGGAAGGTAAGTTCAAACACTTTCCCTCCATGCTGAAACAACACTCCATCAACATCCCTATCATTGAGACATTGGAGAAGATGTCAGGTTATGTAAAGTTTATGAAGGACCTGCCATTAAAGAAAGAAATAGGCACAAAGAGAGCCACATAAAATAAATGGTGACATCATTTGCAAACGCAAAAAAATATC
>JAPFFP010000099.1:3385363-3406335 GCA_026153255.1 Solanum medicagineum
CGCCCGCGGGGCGGCGGCCGGTGGGACAGGGGCTCGATGGGGGTTATCTACCTATAAAGGATCAATGAATTTGAAAGTCATTTCCTGAAGTGTGGGGAGGTTAAGCTGTACTAGAAAGAGGGGAACAATAAGGAATATACTTAGATCTTGGAAGGCTGACATGGTATGTCTCCAAGAAACTAAGTTGAGAGGGGATATCACATACATAATAAAGTATGGGCAAGTAGGTGGGTTAATTTTGTTCAGTTAGCAGCTAGTGGTACCGGAAGGGTTATAGTGATTATGTGGGATTAAGAAGGATTTGTGAATGTGAAGAAACCAAAACCTGCATTGGCACTTAACATGAGTCTATGGGCGGGTTTGGTGCTGCTAGGACTCTATGCTTAGGGCCTTGGAATCTATGTGGGGATTTCAACACCACTAGAAATCCATCAGAGAAGAAGAGATGTTTTAGAATCAATAAAGTCATGACAATTTTTCTGAATGTGGTGCTTGGAAGGCCGCCTTCAAATTTGAGAATTGATGGATTCAAACAAAAGAATTCAAAGAGAAAATCAAGACTTGTGGGAGTCTTTCCCTAGCACTGGCAGGCCTAATTTTGTTCTAGTTTCCAAGTTGAAGGCACTGAAGACCAAACTAAAGGAGTGGAGTAAATCAACTCGGGACTTGGGGATCCGAAACATATAGTGGCAAAGTTGGTAGATGTGGAGGAAATTAAAGAGCATAGATTATTGCAAAATGGTTTGGGTCGAGGTCGTCGCACCGGACTTGCCTAGTTAGTGCGGGTTACCTCTCCTGTGTGGTTTGCGAGTTTTGTATAGGAGCGTGGGTTTTACCCTGTGCGCACCCAAAGGGTAGTGGCTGCGGGTTTCCCTAGTGAAACAATTGTATCCTGACCTGTTTACTCTATGTCAACGACAACAGACCACTATGGCTATTATGTGGACTGAACAAGGATGGAATTTGTTCCTAAGGAGGAACCTTCATGACTGGGAGATAGACAGTGGCAAATTTTCAAAATTCAGTAGACTCATTCAACAATCTCACTGAAAAGGACTTCCTGATTTAGAAGAATGACACTGAAGACCAATTCTCATTTAATTCACTCAACAAGACTGCAAGACAGGAGACAAATTGGCCATGGAAGATGATTTGGAAACCAAGGTGTCCTACAAAGCAAACTGCTTCATGTGTTTGTTGACAAAAGAAGCAGTTTTGGCTCATGAAAATCTAAACAAAAGAGGCTATAAGTTGGCCTCTAGATATACTTTATGTGGAGAGCATGCAGCGACAATTAACCATCTCTTTTTGCATTGTATATGAGCAGAACAACCAGGAGAATGTTCATATGTCTAAAGGGGATAAGATGGGTGAAACTATGGAGCATTAAAGGAGTTCTAAGCAGTTGAAATAAAGATGACAATGCTTCAGATCAGGAGAACAGTGGAAACTTGTCCCAACATGCATTTGATGTACAATTTGGAAAGAGAGAAACAACATGAGTTTTGAGAATGTGCAGAACAACTTGCAGAAGATCAAAATGAATTGCTTAGCTCTTTTTCATTTTTGGTGTAAACAAGATATTTTAATTAGGACAGAAGACATTTTTGATCTGTTAGATTGTTTATAGGCAACAGTTTAGATTAGGACCGATTTCTTCTGTAAGTTGTAACACTTTTGAAGGGGAACTACACTTTTGTTCTAGTACCCCTGAGGGTATATAGACTAAAGTTATTAATTTTAAACAAAAGCACACTTGCTTGCCTCCGTTGAAACTGATTAAATGGTCAATTGTGGTTATTATTGGTTGCAGGGGGCATTTGGCCTTAATTATTTTTTACTTTTTTCTAGATTTGAACTCCAGAAAATATTTTTGGCCATAAAATTCCGAAATTTCAACTTGAAGTTGAATTCCGGAATTTTTAGGAATTTGAAGAACACCAAAAAACTGTTTTCACTTTTTTCACTCCAAATTACTGACAAAATTTCAAAACAACTCCAATTTGTATTCATAGACAAATGCAAGTCCAATTTTCAACTGCATTTTCCACTTTGAAAACAGTAATACCTTTTTTCAAAGACTCACAATTTCACGGCCAAACGCCCCTTTAAAGTGCAACAAAAGGTTTATACTGTCAATTGGGAAATAAAACTTGCCAACTAATTCATTCTCTTTTATCCATTTCACTATTCTGATTGCTTGTCTAAGTTAGGATTGGGACAAGTACAGCTGAAGTTGGGAGATCTTCGGAGTTCGCTGTCGAATTTTGAGAAAGTCTTGGAGGTTTACCCTGAAAGTTGTGAGACGGTGCAAGTGAGTTCGTACTTGATAGAGTACTTTGTTGAGTATGACTATTGTTAACAGTTACTTATTATATAAGAAACTTGATAAACTATTCTGTTCATTGCTTTTAGTTTTGACTATTGTCAACATTTTGCTTTTGTTATTTTGAATAGTTTATCTTTTTTTCTTTTGCAGGCTCTTGCGCACATCTATGTGCAGCTTGGCCAGGCAGAGAAGGTTCAGGAATATTTGAAGAAAGCCACAAAAATTGATCCTCGTGATCCCCAGGTATTTTTATGTGTATAATGCATCTAAAAAAATGCCAGTCGATCTCGGAATGACTAAAATGCTAACTGACTGACCTAACCTCCACCAATAACTAAGATTGCTCGGTGAGCTGGATAATATATCACATGCTGATTCAGTATATAGGATATAGGCTATTTAAGAAAAGAGAGTCATTTGTTCTTGGGTTATTTTATATAATATCTTCTGAAAGTCCTTTGTAGGAACAGGGAACTAAAGAAAAGAGGGGGAAAAATGAAAAATGAACAGATAAAGATAGTTTCGGAAGAAAGGGCAGGTGGTGCTGATGCGATCCTCCTATAGATTCTGAAAAAAGGACATGTAATGCTGATGCAATCCTCCTAGTCTCTTGAGTAATACAGGGGTGGGAGTTTTAAATATATTAGCATGTGATTTAAATTGTCATACCACTATCCTTCCATTATTGTCTCTAAAATTAACTCATTGATTTTTTATAAGAAATTGTTGCTTTACCACATCTGATAGATATATAATCCTTATGAAATGGTGCTGTGTTAACTCCATGACTAATGGCTTTGTTCATGTAACTGTATTAAAAACTGGAAAGTTATCTCTTTTGTGTCTTAATAATGTTCTAATTTTCTGTTTATTTACCAGATTTGGTGAATTTATTAGTTTCCATTTATCCTAAATTCCTAATTGCCATATCAGATAACCTAATTACTCCAAAGTCTAAATGTTCACCCCATCGTTATTGTGACAATTTTTACTTTGCCATATTTTTCAAAAGAAACGCTAATAAGGTGAATTTGGAATGTCTTCCCTGCTCCTTGAAACACTAAAAAGATATTCTTTTCCATATCTTCTTTTCTTGGAGCTTATTCATCCCCTCTTTTCATATAAAATATTGATGCAACGCGACATTCATATAGGAGTGTTTTAGTGTTCGAGTCTTTCATATATAGTAACTTCTCTATTTTGGGTCAGATTGATTCAATTTACTAGTGTCTAAGAATTTTTCTTTTTGTCTAATATGTCATTTTGCATGAAAGTTTGTCCATCTGTTTTGGTTCATATGATAATATTTGATTGGATATAGAGTTAAAAGGTTAATTTGACTTGTATATTTTGTTAGTGCTAGTGGAATAAAATATCTTTTAAAAGGCCTCAAGAAAGTAGTCTAGTGGGTAAGTTCGACTTGTTTATCGGGCATGTGTTTTCGTTTCTACTATCTCTTTATATCTGAAAGTTTATTATGACTTTTATAGTTTTTTCCATTTTTATGATGTTAATTTGATTGGACACTACGTTAAGATTGATTTGACTTGTGTATTATATTAGTGGTAATGAAAGAATATTAAAAAATGAAGTAGCTAGGGATTGAAGAGATGGGAGTAACAACCTTGGGTTCCAAGGTTCAATTCTTAGTAGAGGTGATACTAAGTGAATTCCTCCCATTTGGCTAAAGGCTTTGTGGATGGAGTTACTCGGCATATATGTTGTTGGAAGGTATCCAGTGAATTAGTCGAGGTGTGCACAGTGTTGTGCATACACTGCTATTATTAAAGACAAACGATTGGGAAAATTAGTTTGATATAGAAAGTAGAAACAACTGCATCAATATTTACACTTTGAATAGTTAAATTTGTTTGAATTCTTAAGAGTTATGAATGTTGTATAAAATAATATGTGATGCCAAATATTTTGGATGTTGCAAAATGGAATGTGTGTATCTTTAACTAAAAAAAGGAAGGAACAAGAAAGGAAGAATTAGCTTGGAAACAAAGATCTAGAATCCAATGGCTAAAACAAGGTGACAAGAACACAAATTTTTTCATAGAATTGCAACTTCTCATAAAAAATTACACCACATAGACCAATTGGAGGTGGATGGAGTGGTTACCAAGGATCAAGTCATGATCAAAGAGGCAATACATAATTTCTATAAAAAACTATACAAGGAAGCAGAACAATGGAGACCTGAGTTGAGACTGCAGGAGGCTACATGATCACTGAAGAAGAAAATGTATGGGTGCAAAGACCTTTTGATGAAGAAGAGATGAGGGAATGTTTTAACTTGTGTGCAATGGAGAAAGCCCTGGCCCTGATGGCTATCCAATGGTGTTTTTCAAGACTTTCTGGGCTCTGTTGAAGGAAGACATCATCAATACTGTTCAATTTTTGCATTCTAATCAGAGTTTCGAGAAGAGCTTTAATGCAACTTTTATTGCTTTAATTCCAAAGAAACTTGGAGCATCTGAGCTGAAGGATTTTTTTTAGGCCAATCAGTCTAGTGGGGGGTGTCTACAAGATCATTGCTAGATTGTTGGTTGAAAGGCTAAAAAAGGTGGTGTCCAAATTGATAAACAAACATCAAATGGCTTTTGTAAAGGGGAGGCAAATCATGGATGTAACACTCATTGCTAGTGTATGCATTGACTCGAGAATGAAAGGAGGAGCCCCTGGTCTAATGTGCAAATTGGATATTCAGAAAGCCTATGACTGTGTGAATTGGTCTTTCCTTCTGAATACTCTTAGACAAATGGGATTTGGCAACAAATGGATGTAATCGATTGAGGTATGTATAAAAACTGTCAAGTTTTCTGTCCTTGTAAATAGGGAACCTGTGGGTTTTTTTGAATCAGAAAAAGGGCTGAGATAGGGTGAACCTCTCTCCCCTTATTCATTTTGGCAATGGAAGGCCTTGATAGTATCATGAGGATTGCAACACAAAATAGATGGATCAGAGGCTTTCAGATTGGAGATAGAGTGGGGGAAGAAAAAGAAGTGTGTCATATGCTCTATGCAGATGACACTATCGTTTTTGCGAACCTGCAACAGAACATATTAGCTACATCAGAGTGATTTTGGTTTTGTTTGAAGTAGTTTTAGGGTTGAAAGTGAACTGGAAAAAAAGTAGTCTCTTACCTGTAAATGAGGTCCCTTAGATCCAGCAACTAGCAAGTATATTGCGATGCAAAGTGGAGCATTTGCCTACCATATATCTAGGCATGCCCTTGGGCAGCAAACACAAGACAATGGAGATATGGAATGGTATAGGGAGAAAGCTGAAAAGAAACTTGCTAGATAGAAAGCACAATACCTATCTCTTGAGGGTAGACTGATCCTTATAAACTCTGTTCTAGATTCTTTGGCAACATATGTGATGTCCTTGTTCCCAATCCCAGCAAAGAGAGTGAAAAAACTAGACATGCTTAGAAGGAACTTCTTATGGAAAGGTAACTCAGGAAGGAAAGAGTTATAACTTAGTCAACTGGAAGAAAATGTGCTTCTTAGCAAAGAAAAGGGGGGGGGGGGTTAGGTATCAGAAATATGAGACTGTAGAATGAAAGCCTTTTGATGAAATGGCTGTGGAGATACACCGAGGAAGATACCACTCTTTGGAAGGAGGTTATAGTAGCAAACATGGAGAACTAAACCCCTGGTGTACAGAAACAACCTCTGAACCATATGGGGAGTCAGGAACCTATGGTCACAAATGGAAGGAAATATGTATATTAAGGTGGGAAATGGAAACGAAACAAAATTTTGGAAAGATGTTTGGATAGACCAAACCTCTCTTAGGGAAATTTTTCCAAATTTGTTTCTAATATGTGAGAACCCTAATGCTAAAGTGAGTGACTGCTGGACAGAACAGGGATGGGACATAACTTTTAGAAGACTACTGAATGACCGGGAGATAGAGAGGGTGGCAGCGCTACTGGGAAAACTAGCTGGAATGACTATAACCACAACAGCCACAAACAAGATCCTATGGAATAGCAAGGACGGAGTCTTTTCAGTCAACAATGCCTACAAAAGAGGACTACAGGGGATGATTGGGGGCCAAAAATATAATTGGGATTACTTCTGGAAAAGTGACTTTCCTACAAAAGTAAAGTGTTTCACCTGGTTAGTGATAAAGAGAGCATGTTTAACATAAGAAGTTCTACAGAAGAAAGGCAAGCAACTGGTCCCCAGGTGTTTTTTGTGCAACTTGACAGGGGAAACAAATAACCATCTCTTTCTGCATTGTAAGTTTACTGCTCAAATTTGGAACCTATTTCTCAACATCACAAGCATGAACTGGACAATGCTAGAACATACATCAGATCTACTGAGCTGTTGGATTAGGAGGGGAGGCAACAAGAGTCAAAAGAGATGGTGGAAGCTAATACCACCATATGTATGGTGGTTAGTCTGGAAAGAAAGAAATGGAAGATGTTTTAAAGATAAATCCAATTCCATCCACAGAGTTAAATGGAATTGTATAGTATCTTTACTTTTTTTTGGTGTAAACAACTTTGTATTGATGATATAGATCAGATTATAGATTTGATAGGAAATCTATAATTAACTCTTTTTGGAGGTAGCCATCATACCCTTAATGGTGAAGAATACAACATTACCCGTTTAAAAAAAATATAAAGACAATATCTATTTTGACCGAAAAGTTTTTAATAATTACTGATCAATCAGAAATTGTCAATAAAAATATTAGAAACAAACTTCTCAAGAGGCGAGCTAAATTTGCATCACGCCCACAGTGTCTAAGAGATGGGGTAAAATGATGAGAGTGAGGAATTTCTTATGTAAAGGGAACTGGGGTGGGGGGATTTTTTTATTTTTGACAAGGCAAGTAATTTTGTTAATGTGGAAACACTCTTGTGTACAGATTGTATACTTAAAAGTAGAGAACTGATGTATGGCTGTTTACTAATGTCATGAATATTCGATACAAACATGAACTACATGAGTGCACCTAAAACTTAGTGTAAAGGCTACCCTAAGATGTAAAACAATCATTTTATACCTGCAAAGCGCAACTATCTCCTTGAAAACAAGACCCATATGATGATTAGCGGTGCAATGTCCAATGCAATGCGTCTTCTCTGTTTTCATAAAGTCGTGCTATGCATTGCTTCTTTCACTGGTGTCGTCACTACTCATTGCATCTTGGACCAATATCTCCATTGCCACCCGGTAATGGAGCAAGAGGTGGTGGTAGTATATGCTAAATAATCAACGTTTAGTTCAATATTGTTGTCAAAGCTTATAGATATTATTCGAGGAGGAATTCACAGGAGTAATGAAAAATCGATGGGATTCTAAAGAAGTTATAAATTGATATGAGTATGACTTATGAAGTGGGATTATGAAAGCAAAAGATCTTTTCACATATATGTCTGATAGGTAATAGGGTGTGGATCTCGTGTTTGTTGGAGGTTGTGTGTTGAATTACCTCTAGAGGAGGCAATCCAACAGATAGAAGTAGGGGTGGGCATTCGGTTCTTCGGTTTGGTTTTAGCAAATTTAGATTTAGTTCTTTGGTTTTCAATTTTTAAAAAGGGTGCACCAATTACCGAATTGAACTAATTTGGTTCGATTAGGTTTTTTCAACTTCGGTTCGGTTTGATTTGGTGTTTTTAAAAAGTTTTTTCGGTGCGAACTAATGAAAAATAAAATGAGGACAAATTAAAAGTATAAGACACTTAAAATTATGTGAAGTGATGATGTGGCCCCATGGAACACTTATTGTATTTAAAAAACCATATTTATCTTTGTCAAGGACTTGTCCCTCCAACTATTGCTCGAGAAAAACAAGCACAAGACGAGTTCCTTTACATGACATACATTGACAAAAATATGTTTTTTGAAAAATAGTATTTCATGTTAACTATATAAATTGCAAAATTGTTGTTACTTTGATTTGGTTCGTAAATGTTTTAATTGCTAACTGACTTTTGTTTTTTGGTTAAGGAAATGAATGTGTGTGCGCGCGCGTGTGTGTGTATATATATATATATATGATTTTTTTTCTGGGGTCTACATATATATAATTTTTTCAAGATTCTTTTAATAGTTTATTCTTCGGTGTGCTGAAGTTTCGAGACCCCTGCATTGGAGTTTCATGGCCTCTACACCGAAGCAAAGAACCAAAAAAAAGAACACCAGCATCAAATCGAAAAATCGAAGAATGATTTAGTTTGGTTTGATTTTTTTCGGTTTTCCGGTATTTATGTCCACCCCTATCCAGAAGGGTGATTGAAAAGGATGCTTGAGTTTTGTCTATGTAAGGAGGAAAGCTGGGTAAACACATGGACATAATGTTCAATAGCTATATTCAGTATTCGAATATGAGAATGTTGAGGAATCTTTTGCATGAGTCGTACCAGTGACCCTTAGGAGAAGAAGGGGAGCATATGTTGGTCTAGAAGGAAGGGGAAGACTGTGAGCTCATTTTGTAGGGAATTATCTGGAATTTGGATAGAAGTGTAGTGTGGAAGAAAGTTCGGAATGGTAAGGCACAACAATAGTAGCTTTCTTCACCTGATGTGCGGATGAAAATAGATAATCTAAGGAGGAAGAAGAGGAGGATCAGGGCCCGTAACCCGGGGCATACAAAGATTCTTTCAAGACTATTTGATGTAGTCTATGTTGGGGGACTTGGGGAAGACTCTAATCAGTTCCACTATACTGCAGAGTTAAACATATTTATGGAACCATACTTCCCTTCTTTGACATTACATGGTGATGTGAAGGATTGGTCACATAAGCAATTGCTAGTTGGAGGTTTCAAAGGCTAATGATAGGCTTCAAATGATTAGAACGGAGACAAATGCTATTTGGAGAACCATACCATTATGCATCCATTGGCTGATTTAGATTGAGATGAACAAGACATTGATGAGATTATATGTATAAGAAGTTCGTCTTGTACTTTTTGTTTGTGGGGGTGGTTCCACCCGGTGTTCCTTGCATTGGGGTGCCACTAAATTTGGATTTGCTCTGGGAACTCCCACTTTGGGGGTAAAGTATTCCCTAACAAAGGCATCTCTGCCCCCATTCGAATTCAAGACCTCCTGTTAAGGATGAGTAGTACTTACTACTCCATCACAACCCTTTTACTCTTCATTTATTATTTCGGTGTGAAGAGAAGATACCAATGTGTAGCTGATAGTGACAACCTGATGTGATTGAGCTACGTGCTACTGTAAAATACTATGACACCTGATTGGTATTATTCATGTAATGATTTTGACTTGCTTTAAGATGGAAAGAAATTCATCCAACCATGAAATCACAAGTAAAGCTTACTTTAGTCTTTAAATGTTCAGAATGAGGATGTACAACATAATTAATTGTGCTTATCATTAGATGAAGATAATTCTTGGAGTATACTCCCTTCATAACTAAATTTTTGAAGTTTATCTACTTGGGGAACTAATTATAAGAAGATATAATGCATAATTGATATGATTTTAGGTTCCATAGACTGTAATTATCAAAAGAAATTGTCCTTGCAAGTAATTGCAGCACTTCACGGCATATTAATAGAAAATACCTTTACCAATTAAAAAAAAAAATAGAAAATACCTTTACCAATTAAAAAAAAAATCCAGAAGCGAATTATTGGTTAGTCTTTTTTACATAGTTCACTAGGTTGATTCAGTTTGTATCATATTTTGCCCATGCCAACATTTAGTGGAAGTGGAACTGATTCCAGGAGGGTTGTGAAGTCCCAGCTTTGAATTTAAATGAATGTTTGTCTTTCCTAGTTTTTTCATGGATACTACTAGCTACTCCATATCCCTTTTTCTAATATATAGAGTGATGTCTTGTTGACTACTTTAAGTGCTATTTTTTAAAAAAATCAATTTCATCGAATCAATCAACCGGTGGATGTAACTGATTACGAAAAGAAGGGAAGTCTTGTTTAATGGAAATTCCCTAACTGCTCAAGGAGCTTACAATAAAAGATCTAAAAACTATTTACGTCAACATGATTACTCCCAGCAAAAGGGATTTAAAAAGCATCCAGCTTTCAGGCTTTCGCCTTTCAGTGTGTATGGGAGTTGAATTTCCTTCGAAGGATCTCTGATTTCTCCGTCCAGATACTCCAGATGATGCATTGTGGAATCATCTTCCCAATGCTTCTGATGGGATTATCAACTCTGAAACTGTTCCATATGACAAATATTTTCTCTAAAGCTTCTTGGTAGTATCAAACTTAAACCAAAAATAATGCCCAACTTAAATGCTATTGTTTCATCTTGTATCACGGGGTGTAATGCTTTCATCCATTTAAAAAATAGACTACAATGGTGATCTAGGTCTCTCTACTTTTTATGCACTGCTTGTATTATGGGGACTTCTCCAGCGTTAATAAAATGAGAAAATAGCCAATTTTCCCCCCAATCTATTACTCGATTCTCAACTATGCATCGATGCTTCACGGGAGTCCTATTACCCCCTTTGAAGTATTTTAAACAACGATACTGACACCCTCAAAACGTCACCGCCAAATCTGTGGCTCAGTGTAATGCACACACCCATTTTATTCAAAATAAAAAAAATTTAAAAAATTCATCATCAAAATCCATCAACTTTGAAGCATTTCATTTTTCCTCCACCATTCTATTCATCTTCCTAAATCATCCCATTTTTCCTCCATTGTTTTCGGATGTCTCATCTCCTCCAATCTACCTCCATCTCCACCACGCTCATCATCCTCCCTCTTGCTTCTTTCTTTCCACTCACTTATTTACACAAAATCCAATTGTCATTATTAAATTTGATAAATGTGACAGGGATGTTAAATCTTCTATTATGGTATCTTACTGCCATTATTGTGTTTGAAGGTAGTTTTACACCTGTTGGTCCTCTAATTGCCTTTCTTGATGGATCTAAAGATAAATCGGGTCCTTGACCCAAATTAACCACAAAAAAAAAAAACCCACTTTCAATTCTAGCCAAGAAACTCAAGCTACTACTATAATCGAAAAGGTTTTTCTGATAGACTCTTTAATTTCGTCTTTCAATGTTGGATCGAAAATATTTTCCATTGAAGTGATGACATGAAAGGATTATCTTTTTCATTCTTTTGATTATGTTATCTATTTTTAGGAGAAGATTTTGAAGATGTTGATAATAAAATAATATATTGTGGATTAAAAGTGAAAGAACGGAAAAAAAGGGGCAAGTTAGGTGCACTAAAGCTCCCGCTATGCGTAGGGTTCGGGGAAAGGCCCGACATGCAACCTTACCTTGCATTTCTGCCATAGGCTTTTTCCAAGAAAAAGTGAGAATGAGAAGATAAAACTTTTTAAGGATGAAAATGGTTAGATAGAATGGGTGTGTGTGTGTGTGTGATTGTAGTTAATTAAGTTCATTTATTAAGTATATAGTATCCAATTAAGAAATGACAATTGTCAAATTATTAATTTTGACTTACGTGCCTCGTACTTGCCTTCAAGAAAGTGAATACACTTGTTGTGCCACATGTGCCACATCAGCACTTAAGGGTGTCAATATTTATGTTTATAATACTTAAAAGGGGTAAAAGGTTCCCGTAAAGTATTAGTGTGTAGCTGAGAATTGGGTAATACATTGAGGGGGCATATGGCTATTTTCTCTTAATAAAATCATTGTCTTTCCCAAAAGATTTTGTACTAGGATGGCATGATATCTTATGTGAGATATTGTTTTCTTCCTGAGTACCTGCTTTAATTATATTTCTTTGCAGGCCTTTTTGGATATAGGAGAGCTGTTAATTTCAAATGATCCCCCTGCTGCTTTAGAGGCTTTTAAAACAGTAAGGGCCTTGAATATTTCCATTTATCTCTGTATATTTGCTCAATTCACTTGGTTACGCTCCCAGTAGCAGAATGTACTTCTGTATTATTGAAGGCAGTGATAGGATAGCAAGTAGAACTCAATTGAACATGAGAAGTTTCTTATTCTACTGATGAAAAAAAAAGTTGGTGTTCTCGATGAAGCATCTTCAAATTAAGCAGTCTTTCTGATCTTCAATACTTTGAGGATCCATCTCATTTTGCTTTGACTTCAATATCCATCTATCTTTTGTTGAAAAGAAGAGAAAAATATTTTCTCCCTAATTTTCTGCCTTCCAAAATTTTGAAGTTGCTCAAATTTCATTCATCCTTCGTGTTTCTTCTTAGACTTTCTTTCTTTTTATGGATTGCAAGTCTACTATTCACCTCCATCTGTTAAAAAGGATACCTCTTATTTTCATGTTAGAGATGTTTTAACTCTTTCTGGTAGTAGTTAGTTGTTGGTTGACTTATTTATGAAAAAGGTTGGTTGCCGGAAGTAATTGTACGTCTGACTGAAGATATTAGAGTTTCACATAGAGGAGATGCATATATGACATGCTCACATGTAAGTAGTGGCAAGATTGGGCATCCAGAATTGCGTGCTGTAGTTACTGCTTTATCTAAACATCAGTGCTGTAAATTTCTCTTGATGATAATATGAATTTCTGAGGTGGATGCAAAATTTGCACAGCACAAATCATCATATTCGAAATTGTTCATTAGATTTTAACATCTGAAAGATGATTTTTGTATACTTAAGGTAAAACCTAATTGATTTTGCAGGCGCGTAATTTGCTTAAGAAGTCAAATGAAGAAGTACCAATAGAGTTACTCAACAATATTGGTGTTCTCCATTTTCAAAGGGAAGAATTTGAGGTTTCTAAATTTCCTTTTTGTCAGTGACTTCAAGCTGCTTGCATGTTTAGATTTATCATTGCATTCTATAATTGGCATATCAGTAACCTTTTCTGATTAATGATTTCCAGTTTGCTACACAAAGTTTTAAGGAAGCTTTAGGTGATGGCATATGGATTAGGTTCCTCGATGCTAAAGCAGGGTCTGATGATCCAACTTCTGAAGGGCTTTTATATCCCAACGGTGAATCACAATCTAATCTGTTTAAAATTACACAATATCCAATCGATGCCAGTGCATCTGTTCGACAATACAAGGACTTCCAGCTATTTCATAGACTTGAGGAACAAGGATATACTGTGGAACTTCCTTGGAACAAAGTTACGACGCTGTTTAACATGGCAAGATTACTGGAGCAGCTGCATGACACAGAAACTGCTAGCATCTTTTACCGGCTTATCTTATTTAAGGTATGGACACATGTCCAATTGGGGTTGTCACATTGATTATGAGCTGACGTATTGGTGACACCTAATGTTAATAGTTTTCTGTTTCTTGGTTGTTATATGATGAAGATGGTTGGACATCTGAGAAGTAGTGCCCTTCAATGTTTTCCATATGCATTCATGCATGTTATTGGAAGGTCTGGATATTTATCAAAGGGAAAATATTGAAATAGTATGAGCTGCACAGGGAGAGGACGGAGGGAAAACCTCAATCTAAAGATGAAGTATTAAAAAGCATGAGCTGTCACATCAAGGTCAAAATAATATAAGATAGTATAACTATATGTTGATTTGAATGCTTAACTAATTATACGTTACCACTTGCCATTTAAGAATAATGGTCAATAACTGCTTAGGGTCAACACAAGAACTATTGGTTTTTTTAAGATTTTTATTTTTCTTTTGCTTGAAATTCCGGTAATGTCATTGTACTTCAATCAATTGTTACCTAAATGTCGAGGGCAACATTTTAATTTAGTTCTCAATTCAAAAAAGACTTACACTTCTTCCATCAATTTTTAGATTCTTTGAAGCTATTAAAAATTGTGACATATAGTAAATTTACAGAGTTCCTAAATAAATTTTTAATTATCAAAAGAAAGCAGTGTTTGGATTCACATTGAAAGTTAGATGCAATTATGCTTGTAACTGGAATCTCAGAAGTTTTTTCTTTTGGAACAAAGGAAGCTTTGATTTGAATTCCTTAAATTTGTGTACTCTCTGCAGTATTTACAATTGATGTATAGAAGGGGGACCTAGGAACAATGGTAAAACTGTCTCGGTATGGTCTATTGGCTACAAGTTTGAGCCATGGAATGAACCTCTAATACTTGCATCAATATAGATTACCTAGTCCACACCCCTTAGTGTGGTCCTTTCTCGGACCCTACGCGAATTTGGAATGTTTTTTGCTCCGGCTGCCCCTTTTGATCTACTACTGCTGTATAAAATTGTTAAACAAAAGATTATTGAGTTATTTATCAAAAAGATGTAAAATGGAAGGTCAAAACTAAAGAATATGAATACATTCATTGATTCACCAGTTTTTGATTGTTGAGTAAAAAAATGGTGAATTCAAATATCGCTTTCAAATTTGATGGAAATAAAAAAGTTACTGTATCTTTTTTTAAATTTGGTAATCTTCATTATAAAAAGTGAATCATTTAACAATTTTTGCATAAAAACTATTACTAATTGGTTTAGAAATTCAATTTATTGTTTATATTTTGCAAGCTTAATGAGAACCTATTGTTTATATTTTGAAACCTTAATGAGAACCTATCTCTAAATAAATATGGTATGATAGTCACATACTTTTGGTTATATCGTTGTATAATTGTTTCTGAAATCTTGTAAAAGATGGTAGATACAGAGTGGTTGCATGAAGTTAATAGTAATAAACTGGATAACCTCCCTATCTAAATGGAAGGGGGAAATTTCTTACTTCAGCTGCTTCCTTTGCCAATGACTGTCCAATCTAATCACGAACAAAGGTAGAGAATAACATAAATAGGAGGGCAATCCCTCTTGTTTTAATCCTTAATGGAGTGATGGAAGAAAGGAGGAGATTAGTGGCTTGCTTCTCCCGGAGATATCATCAGAGAACAACTTTAGGAAGGGGGTGAAAATATTCTGTTGATTACATTCTTTAAATGACGGTTCTCCACATTTGGTTATGAGATATATAAATATATATAGAGATGCAGATCTTTACTGCCATGGATAGATCTGTTACCAAATTATGTATAATTATCTGAAACAAAAGTTGAGACAAGGGTCTTCCGGAAACAACTTCTCTATCTCTATGAGGTAATGGTAAGGTCTACGTACATTTTACTCTCCCCAGACCTCACTTGTGGGATTTCTCTGGGTATGTTGTTGTTTGTATCTGAAATGGAAGCATATAGATTATTGATAAAATGTAGGAGAGGTCATAATGGGCTAATTTATGACTTGATCAATCAGAGCCTTGTAACTTTCGTGAACTTAATTAAATCAAAGAGTCACACTTTATCCGTGCCCAATACAGATGGCCTTGTATAACTCTGTTGATGGTGCCTCCATTGGCTGTAAATGACACCACCGAAGGGTGATTTTACTGTCTGAAAATCAGTTAAACGATTTCCTCTGTTTACAGCTTGAAAACAGTAAGAAGATGCAAATAACATGAATGTTGTGGAGATGTTATATAACTGTTGTATCTTTTTGCACTTTGGCTTTATGTCATCTTTGGCGATCCTGTGTGTAACCTCTTTTCCTAATTTTCAGTATCCAGAGTATGCAGATGCTTATCTGAGGCTGGCTTCCATTGCAAAAGCCCGAAATAATGTGCAGCTAAGCAATGAGCTGGTTGTTGTTCTCTCCTTGTATACTTATTTGCAAACTGTCTTCTGTTAATTCTCAATTGTCCAAAGCCCCCTTCTACAAAAGATTTCCGCTGAATGTGAGTTGGTGATGCGACCCCAACTCCTTCAGGACTAAGGCGTATTGTTGTTTGTTTACAGATTAATGATGCACTAAAGGTGAACGAGAAGTGTGCAGATGCACTGCTAATGCTTGGCGATTTGGAACTTAAGAATGATGACTGGGTTAAGGCAAAAGAAACTTTTCGGGCTGCTAAGGATGCAACTGATGGAAATGATTCTTATGCTACTCTTTGTCTGGTGCATATGTTTGTTTGAAGCTGACTAAATTTCTGATCTCACGATTTTTGTTATTAGTTTGTGATTTGCATAATTCCCATCTTGGGCATATTTTTTCTTGCCACCCTATTGTATCTGCTTGTTTCTTGATTTCTAAAAATTATTGACTTATCACTACAACTTTTGTCCTTACTATTTTAACTTATAGTAGAACTTGGAACATCAGCTTATTATATGTCTTTCTTGTATTTTTAAGGGAAATTGGAATTACTTCGCAGCGATTCGGAATGAGAAAAGAGCTCCGAAGTTGGAAGCTACTCATCTGGAGAAGGCTAAGGAACTTTATACAAAGGTATTGTCCTCCTCCCAGTGACTAGTTCTCAAAACTCAGGTTCTTCCCACCCCTCAGCCACCCCCACCCAGGATGATCAAAACTATTCCCACTTACCCTCCCAGGCTTCCACGTAACTGCAACCTCCACATACAGTTTGGTGGTAGAGGTCCTCTACCAACCTCACTCATCTACGTGAGTTTATCATATAATTTCTGTGCTTTCTTATTCTTTTTAAGTTGCTATCTGTTGAGGCCGAGTAGTAACTGATCTTTTAATAATAGGCTTCAGTAAGGTAAGATGGAAAAAAAACCATGATTGCTCTTGGGACTAATATTGCCTTGAAATGGTTACCAAATTATCTGCTTTAAGTGGATCATGTTTGTTAAGTGAATTCATTTACTGCATCTTGGAGTTGTCATTTTCAAGTTTCTCTATTTGAGATCTTTGAATGTCCATGACTTCTCAAATTTGTTTGTCCTTGAGGCTTGGTGACCTTTCCCAATTCCTTTTTGGTTGTGAATTAGATAGATACTGTATATACTATATAACACTACGCTTATTGTCCCACATGGAAAACAGGTGTTCAGCATTGTGTATGTATATATTAAAGGCTTAGTGTAAGAAAATTAAGTAACACATCTCAATAATACTTTTCCACGCCTCACATGGTATTGGAACTTTGGTGAGAAATTCTTGCTGTGCAGCATGGGGCGAGTCTGGAACAATCACTGTGCCTTCTTTTTGGGGACTTTTCGGACAGATCGCATCACTCTTTCTCCAATGAGTCCACTAGGTTTAGGAATTCCGGCGAGAAAACCCAAGAAACCAATCTTGCTGATTCCCTGTCATGTGCCGGCTGAATCTCCGCCTCCAGTTACCTGTCCGACACGTGCTGGGTGCATGAGACCTTTCTAGGGCATCTTCCAATACCATTTTCTTTTTCCTTAGATTGTCCAAAATTTCCGAGTCATCTCTTTTGTTATTCTCTAGATTTTGGTCATCGTAACCTCATTCAGCCACTTCAATCACTTTTCCGATGGCTTTTCTGAATTTTACCTACACTCTTGGAATCAGCTGATGTTTGTACTATGTGGGAGGATTATATTAAAGAGTAATACACTGCAATTCATGTTTAATTTTGCTTTTTTATAGTTTGACCAACAAATGTTGTATTTATTTTGACTAGCTTTGTTGTATTGTATACTTTTGTTGTGAATTTTTGCTTATTTGGTGAGATTGTATAAAGAATTGACAATTTTGATAGTTTTCACAACTTATTGATTTTTTATGTTTATGAGCAAAAAATACAACTTAGAAATTCAAATTGCATATCCAAGCAAAACTTTAACTTCATTTCATATGATCTCAAATCATGATTTCATCTCACATGGCTAAGCAGGCCGTTAGTGTCCTACATCTGAAATAGGTATATAGGATGGTGTAAAGTATGCATATAAATAGGTCTTGGTGAAGTAACGCATCTCAACAATAATTTCTGTCGCTTCATTTCTTACAGATTGCCTGTCTGATGTATTGTCTTTAAAAGTGTATCAGACTGCGTGAATTGAATTCGTCAGTTATATGTTTATTTTATTACTTTTTGATTTTTGAAGATAAGCTTACGGAGTTTTGTTTATCTTTACTGGAAGACCATCAAAAATTGGTGTAAATGTGCTCAGTAAGATAATGCGCAACTTAATTTTTTGTGTATATTAGATTCTTGTTTTAGTGTATGCATAAGGTGTTCTGGTAGGATTTTTAGAGAAGGATCGAGTCACTAGACGATGAGCAGGAAAATTTAAATCAATTGACTTCAACTTTCCCTTGCCTATTTTTGTATATAAAATTCAGCTCGTTGAAGAGAGACTGGAACCTTAGAATTCAATGGAAGAGAGAACTCTGGTCTCTTGCTAAAATATGACTTACTAATTTATTCCTCAAAAACCCCTTTAAATAGGAGTCTTATTAGAGCAAAAAGAAGTTTAATCCTTATGAAAGTAGGAAACCTAAATCCTTTTCCAAACTAATAACTATAGCTAGTAGGAAACCTAAGTCCTATTCCAAACTAATAATTATAACTAAGCCTAATCATTATGAAGCTATGAAACATAAATTCTGTTCTAGAATAATTAAAAAAGAGCTACTAAATATATAATTAAATACTTAATTTATTGGTTTCATGCATCCACAACACGCTCTTAAGGAGATAATTGTATACGTCAAATGAAATTAATAAACTCTATTAGAAATAGTATATTTGACGTGTCATGGATTTGTTTTGTATACCATGCAATCTTTTGAAATGGACTTCATTTTGTTTAAGCTTCAGACTTCCTTTTGGATTTTTCTGTTTGCATTTTGATAAAACTCTTGGTTGAATATTTTCAGTTGTTTGATGTGCCAATACTGTTCATTCCATCAGGTTCTCTTCCAGCATAATGCAAATCTCTATGCTGCAAATGGTGCTGGTGTTGTTTTGGCAGAAAAAGGTCAATTTGATATTTCAAAGGATCTTTTCACACAGGTCTGTTAACTTTCTCTAATTCTACATGGTCAAGGCCAAACTCTAAGTTTATGAAGAATCTGCTGGTCCTTCATCCTTGTAGGTTCAAGAAGCTGCTAGTAGAAATGTTTTCGTCCAGATGCCTGATGTGTGGATTAATCTTGCACATGTTCACTTTGCTCAAGGCAACTTCGCGTTGGCTGTGAAAATGGTATGTTCCTATGATCTCCTCAATTTTTAGCTATTTCTCAGGTTTGATATTTCCACAGCACTGAATGTGTTGATGTCTTGTTCTTGCAGTATCAAAATTGCCTGCGGAAATTTTATCATAATACCGACAGTCAGGTGCTTCTATATTTAGCAAGAACACATTATGAAGCTGAACAGTGGCAGGATTGTAAAAAGACTTTATTAAGAGCCATCCACTTAGCACCTTCAAATTATACATTGAGATTTGACACTGGCGTAGCACTACAGAAATTTTCAGCCTCAACGTTACAAAAGACCAAGCGGACTGTTGATGAGGTTCACTGAAATGATCTTCTACTTTATTCCTCTCCTTCCTCTTTGATCCTCCCTTTTGTCAAACTGAAATGAATGGGTTTCTTTAGTTTAGTCCCCTTAACTGCTCTTTTCCGTAGACATTTTTAAATATCTATCGTATATTGTGATGATTTTCTGATAATGATTTAGTTCCTTTTGATTGCTCTTACTTGTTCACATTCTAATATATATCAATATGTTGTGATGAATTCATGATTTTCTAGATAAGATGCAAGTCCAAATGTGTGCATATTGTGAGAAATATAGGAGAAGAATATTATTGAATTGTGTATCTTCATTATTATATTGAGACCTTATTTATAGACACTACATTGGACTCCTTTTTCAAAGTAGGACACTACATTATAATCCTTATCCCAATAGGATTTCATATATTATTCCTATTCCTACTTTAAGTAGGATTGTATATACTATTTTTATTCCTGTTCCTATTCCTACTCTAATATTCCCCCTCAAGCTTGTGCATATAAGTCATATGTACCTAGCTTGTCATAGATTGTAATTAATCTGAGGGCTGGTAAGGGCGTTGGTTTAGATATTTGCAAATTGATCACTTGACTTCACAAAATTAATAGTCAATCTCAATGTGCTTAGTCTTCTCATGAATTACTGGATTTGATGCAAAATGTGATAATAAACATAATAATTAACTCTACTATGAGTCATGCCAAATTCTTGAATTACTGTGTTGAACATTCCAAACCAGCTCGAGAACATTGTTTCAGTCGATAGAGTTACCTGTGTAATATACAAGGCTATTAAGCGCCCTTTTGAGTAACAAAACTAGGTGGCTACTCCATATAGACTTCTTAATAGTGCAGTGATCGCCCGAAAATGCTCAAAATCTAGTATAAAATATATGGATTGTCTTGAAATCAATAGATGAGTCGATATTAAGCAACAAAGTCATCAAAAAACTATTCGGAACATGCTTATGCATCAAAATATTAGATTTGAGGCTGAAAGTGGTCATAATCTATGAAATAAAGTTATATGCGTAGGTTCGGAATGATGGTGCGATCTTACCAAGAAAGAAAATTATATGGATAGGGTCGGAATGATGGCACAACCCTACTGAAAAATAGAAATTACATGGGTAGGGTTGGATTGATGGCACGACCTTATTGAGCAAGAGAAATTATTGGGGTAGGGTTGGAATGATCTCACGACCCTACACAAACAAGAAAGTAGTTACCGGAAAGATGTCATGGTGCTATGCAATTCAGATATGAAAGTAGTCACCGGAAAACGACGCTACACAAATACTGATGGATATGGGGTTGACACAAAACAACCTAGAAAGTCTCTGAAAATTGTTGAGACAAAGTCCCACATTGGTGGTTAATGAGATGGGTGGACTCCTTATAAGGCTTAGGCAATCCTCCTCCCTTTGAGCTAGC
>JAPFFP010000099.1:3417409-3439645 GCA_026153255.1 Solanum medicagineum
GCCCACTAGTAGAATAGTTTTATTATTATTATTATACTATTTTCTTACCCTATTGAGTTGACTGAACGAAGGCAATGAGATTAGGTGGTCCGCTTGGGGAATAGTAATAGTCTCCGGGTGCCAGTCACGTCTAGGGTACCCTCCCGGGGCGTGACAAACTTGGTATCAAAGCACAGGGTTCAATTGTCCTAGGGAGTCCATGAAGTCGTGTCTAGTAGAGTCTTTTTGTGGGTGTGTTGTGCACCACACTTCATAAGCAGGAGGTTATAGGACATTAGGAAGTTCTATTTTAACTTGTACGTTTCACACTTACAGAAAATGCCGCCTAAGAGAACAACCACCCAGAGAGATGCCGCAGCCCCAGTTGCTGAGAACACTCAATCGAAGGATCTGGATCAGACTGAGACTAGGAGATGGGGACGCCCCACTAGGACTACTGAGATCGCTCAGACGCCCCTGCTCATCCCCAGCCAACTTCCACTACTGAGGTGGAATTTAGGGGAGCCATCACCATGCTGACTCAGTTGGTGGCCTCCCAGGGGAACAAACAAAGTTCCCAAGCTCCTAGTTTCAGCTCACAGGAGTCCTCAGCCGCAATCCGACTCAAGGACTTTTTGAGGATGAACCCGCCAGCATATATGGGGTTGAAAGTAGAGGAGGACCTGCAAAATTTTATAGATGAGATGTACAAGGTTTTGAGGGCTATGGATTCGAATGAGCTTGAGAGAGTGGAGCTTGCGTCCTACCAGCTGAAGAACCTGGCTAATATGTGGTACACTCAGTGGGAGGGGAGTAGAGGTGAGGATGCAGAGCCTGCAGCATGGGAGGAGTTTGAAGCCGCCTTCCTTGATCACTTCTTTCCTCAAGAGTTAAGGGAGGCAAAGGCAGACGAGTTCGTGAATCTAAAACTGGGAGAGATGACTGTGAAGGAATATAGCCTTAAGTTTATCAAACGATTAAAGATATGCTGCAGAGATGGTGAAAGATATGAGGCAGTGGATGAGGAGGTTTGTGTCTGGTCTGGCCAGACATGTGCAGAAAGAGTGTAAGGATGCCTTGCTGATTCCTGGTATGGACATCTCCAGACTTATGGTGTATGCCCAACGAATATAGAAGGATAAGAAAAGAGACAGGGAAGAGCATTTGAGAAGAAAGGCAAAGTCAGCGGGACATGAGCCTAGCCTGTAGAGGCTGAATAAGGGTGAGAAGTCCTATTTTTAGAGGTGATCATCTCATCCTACGCAATCTGCAGCGAGTGCGCTAGTCCAGCCAAACAGATATGATCAGAAATCTTAGGGTTATCAGAATTTCAGGACCTCGGCTGCTCAGTCTCAGGCAAGTGTGACCCAAGGTACGAAGGGAAAGCCATCTTGTAGCAAGTGGGATAAGCTTCATCTGGATGAGTACCATGTTGGCAAAGATGCACTCTATGTATGTGGTCAGGCTGGTCTCTTCAGTTTTGAGTGTCCAATGAGGAGGCGAGGTCAGGGGAGCAGCAGAGCTCAGTCTTCGACAACACCCCAGCAGGTAACTACTAGAGGGGTACTACTACGGGTATCGGACGCTGACGAACTGCCTTTATGTTATGGGTAACAGACAGGAACAGGAGGCTGCATTAGATGTTGTCATAGGTATGCTTTGAGTCTTTACTTATGATTGCTATGCATTACTTGATCTGGGTGCCACATTGTCTTTTATGACCCCTTATGTGGCTAGTAGATTAAGGATTCTGACGGAGTATTTGCATGAATCGTTTTCTGTCTCTACTCCTACTGGCGAGTCTATCCTAGCTGAGAGGGTTTACAGGGATTATGTGGTGTATATTTATCATAGAGACACTTTAGCTGATTTATTAGAGTTGGAGATGGTTGATTTTGGCATAATAATGGGCATGGATTGGCTCCATGCTTTTTATGCTTGTATTGATTGCAAAACCTGGATTGTTAAGTTCTAGTTTCCAAATGAGCCTGTCCTTAGAGTGGAAAGTGAGTTCTTTGGCCCCTAAGAGTAAATTCACCTCTTATCTTAGAGCTAGAAAGTTGATTTTCAAGGGTTGTATTTACCACCTTGTACGAGAAAAGTTTGATGATGTTGAATCTCCTACCCTTGACTCAGTCCTGATTGTGAACGATTTTCTAGAGGTATTTCCTGAAGATCTTCCTGGAGTCCCACTTGAAAGGGAGATTGACTTTGGGATCAATGTTCTTCCCTAGACCAAATCTATCTCCATTCCACCCTATAGAATGGCCCCCGCGGAGTTGAAAGAATTGGAGCAATTGAAAGACTTGTTAGAGAAAGGTTTCATAAGGCCCAGTGTCTCACCTTGGGGTGGTCCTAGACTATTCATGCGTAAGAAAGATGAGTCTTTGAGAATGTGTATAGACTACCGGCAGTTGAATAAAGTTACCATAAAGAATAAGTATCTTCTTCCCAGAATAGATGATCTTTTAATTAGCTTCAGGGTGCCACTTGTTTCTCCAAGGTAGACCTCAAATCGGGCTACCATCAGTTGATGGTGAGGGAAAGTGATATTCCTAAGATAGCCTTTAGGACATGGTATGGCCATTTTGAGTTCTTGGTAATGCCTTTCGGGTTGACAAATGCACCAGCAACTTTCATGAATTTGATGAACAGGGTATTCTGGTTGTATCTTGATATGTTCATGATCGTTTTTATTGATGCCATAATGGTATTCGAGGAATGAAGAGGAGCATGCTAATCACCTTAGAGTGGTTTTGCAAATACTCAAAGATCATGAGTTGTATGCGAAATTCTCCAACTGTGAGTTTTGGCTCAAGTCAGTGGTTTTCTTAGGCCATATTGTTTAGGGAGATGGTATTCGGGTGGATGCGCAGAAGATTAAGGCGGTTAAGAAATGGCCAAGACCAACTTTCCCAACAGAAATAAGAAGTTTCTTGGGTCTGGCCGGGTACTACCACAGATTTGTGGAGGGCTTCTCATCTCCGTCAGCCCCTTTAAAAAAGCTGACTCAGAAGAAAGCCAAGTTTAAGTTGTTTGAGGCATGTGAAAAGAGTTTTCAGGAATTGAAGACTAGAATGACTACAACTCCAGTGTTGACCTTGCCAAACGGGATAGGTGACTTCGTGATATACTGTGATGCATCCAGATTTGGATTGGGGTGTGTGCTTATGCAGAGAGGGAAGGTGATAGCTTATGCTTCTACACAGCTTAAGATCCATGAGAAGAATTATCTAACCCATGATCTAGAATTGGTAGCAGAGGTATTCGCACTTAAGATTTGGCGTCACTACTTGTATAGAGTGCATGTGGACGTGTTCACTGACCATAAAAGCTTGCAGTAAGTGTTCAACCAGAAATAGCTCAACCTGCGGCAGGGGAGATGGCTGGAGTTGCTCAAAGATTATGATATGAACATTCTCTACCACCCATGTAAGGCTAACATTATTGCTGATCCTTTTAGCAGGAAGTCCACGGGTAGCACTGCCCATATTGAGGAAGGGAAGAGAGAATAGCCAAGGAGGTGCATAGATTGACTCGATTAGGAGTACCGCTTGAGGAGAACAACGATGGCGGGGTCAATTTCCAGAATGGTTCTGCTTTATCCTGAGTGTCAGAGGTGAAAGAAAAGCAAGACCAAGACCCTGTCTTACTCCAATTGAAAGAAGCGGTTCACAAGCAAAAGGTGATGGTTTTCTCCAAAAGGGGAGATAGGGTATTGAGATATCAAGGGAGATTGTGTGTACAGGATGTTGATGGTGTTTGAGACAGAGTCATGGACGAGGCTCATAGCACAAGATACTCTATCCATCCTGGCTCCACCAAAATGTACCACTATTTGAGGGAAGTCTATTAGTGGAACGGAATGAAGAAAGATATTACTGAATTTGTTTCCAAATGTCCCAATTACCAATAGGTTAAGGTTGAACATCAGAGACAGTGTGTATTGGCTCAGAACTTTGAAATTCCAGAGTGGAAGTGGGAAGTGATCAATATGGATTTCGTTACTGGCGTACCAAGACCCAGAAAGTGGCATGATTCGATATGGGTGATTGTTGACATGATGACTAAATCATCCCACTTCTTGGCGATTAAAACAACTTATACGGCTGAGGAGTATGCCCGACTTTATATTCGTGAGATCGCAAGGTATGGGGTTCCCTTGTCCATCATCTCGGACAGAGAAGCTCAATTCACCTCCCAATTTTGAAGATCTTTCCTCAAGGGATTGGGTACGAAGGTAAATTTGAGCACCACTTTTCACCCTCAGACAGACGAGCAGGCAGAGCATACTACGAGACCTTGGAGGATATTTTAAGAGCATGTGTTATCGACTTTAAGGAAAATTGGGATGATCATCTACCGTTGATTGTGTTCGTGTACAATAACAGCTATCATGCCAGCATTCAGATGGCCCCATATGAGGCATTATACGGGAGGAGATGTAGGTCACTGATTGGCTGGTTCGAGATGGGTGGAGCTGAGTTGATTGGGCTTGACCTTATACACCAGTCTATGGAAAAGGTGAAAATTATTAGGGAAAGGTTGAAGACAACCCAGAATAGCTAGAATTCATATACGGACATGAGAAGAAGAGACTTGGAGTTTGTGGTAGATGATTGGGTGTACTTGATGGTATCACCCATAAAGAGTGTCATGAGATTTGGCAAGAAGGAGAAGCTGAGTCCCCATTATATCGGACCACAACAGATTGTAAGAAGGATTGGGAAGGTTGCTTATGAGTTCGACTTGCCTTCCGAGCTAGACGAGGTTCACAAGGTGTTTCACGTATCTATGCTGAAGTAGTGTTTAGGGGATCCAACCTTAGAAATTCCTGTGGAGAGTACGTGTGTGAAGAACATCTTAGCATACGAGGAAATTCCAGTCCAGATTCTTGACCGATAGGTTTGTAAGCTGAGGAATAAAGAGATAGCCACTGTTAAAGTTTTATGGAGGAACCAATTTGTTGAAGAAGCTGCGTGGGAAGCTGAAGAAGCGATGAAACTCAAATATCCACATCTATTTGTGCCAAGTGATGACAATGTTGAAGGTAAATATTCTTATTCTTATCAGTTCTGAATATTTCTTTTCATTAAGTTGATACCTTATTTTATTCCATTCGCGATGTCTAAGACAAAGATATAGTGAGGGTTCGAGTGTTCCCAACTGAAGAATGAGATGAATTTTGGGATTATTCGCGTTCCCGTCCGACCTTTACTCAGCATTCAAGGACGAATGATTCCAAGGGGGAGATGATGTAACACCCCGTAAAATTACCAAAATGCCCCTAAAATACATCATGCGCAGAACGCGTCTTCCCAAGCTTTGATGGAAAATCCGAGATCGAATTTACAATCAGCGTGAAAAATCGAGTCGGAAAATGGTCTTGACCCGACTTAAAACAAGCCGGGTCGATTTTTGAAATATCCAAGTTTGTCCAGAAACAGTGTCTTCTCCGCGACGCGCCAGGGGCGCGAAGTAACACTTAATTTTTTTCTTTTGTTTTTGATGGGAATCGAACTGACGTAAAAATTCACCAAAAACACTGGTGCGCACCCCCTCCACGATGCGCACCTGTGTTCAAAAAAAATATTTTTTCCTTTTAATACGGAAAGAGCAATTTCGTCCTTCCCAATATATTTTAATATCCCAAAAATGGGTTTAAAGGATACTCTGTACAAAAAGGGCTTTAAATCCATAAATTTTCTAAGACTTTTACGTGAGTTCTGAGAGAAGAGAAGAACAAGAGACGTGAGGGTTTCTGTGAAAGCTCCAAATTGCTTGAAGACTCGTCATTCCCAGGTATGTAAAGGCTACCCAAAAGCATGGAATTATTCTTCCATGTGCCCAATGTAGAGTTAGGATGAATAATAAATGTTTAGAAGTCTTGAATTATGGTTTCTTAAAAGTTTCTTGAATATTAGCATTAAATTCTTGGATATTATCTTGAGTTCTTGAATGTGATCTTTAAACTATTTTTTATATCCTAAATTGATCATCATCATGCTTAAAGTTTACTGTATACATATATTATTATGTGATTGTGATCTAACCCTTACAAACTCTCTCTGTAAAAACTTGAATAATGAACTTAGGGGGATGTCTAGAGCCTTGACTGTCTGAATGTGATGCGTGAATGATTCTGAGTCCTGAGGTGAGTGTATTGATGACTGTGATAGCGGAAAATAATATGAATAGAGCTGAAGGAATATATTTCCCTTGAATTTAGAAAGATAGTGTTACCCGTAGAGGTTGGGTGCTGACAGTTCTTGATAGATGGATAGACTTATGAGTATATTGAGTCCTGGGAGGAGTATTAGCACCGAAATGGGTAAGAGTGAGTTCCACTTGTATTCATTGACTACGTGGCCAGCATAGGAGAGGATTAGACCGTGAAAGTGGATGTTTCCTTTGTCCTAAAAGAGGACTTGACAGAATTTTGGATCCACTAATAGATTTGTCATTTACCCCGGCAAGGTACTGGACGAATGTGGCAATGACATCTCTTCGTTGTATCACTAACAGCTCATAGGTAGTGGTTATCAGTTGTAGAAACTCCCAAATAGGTTTCATAGTGATAGAACTCTGATGTGATGCGATTGTTTGATATTCTAATGGATAGTGAGGTGATAGAGTCTTATCCTTTACTCTGAAATAAGGATGAGTGATTGTTACATGGTTCTATTTACTTTATCCTATTTTATATACAGTATATTCCACGTACTAACGCCCCTTTGGCGCTGCATCATCTTATGATGCAGATTCTGTAGACAGAGGACTTCAGCAGCCCAATTATTGAGGTTCAGAGCTTTTTAGATTTCCATACAATGGTGAGTCCTCCCTTGCATTTGAAGGATATTTACTTTGTCTTAGTTTGATGGTCTTTTAGTTGATTTTTGGTAGTCATAGCCTGTCATGGTACCATCTCGGACAGTAGTATAGAGGCTCCATAGACGTAGATGTTGATGGTTGATGTCAGGGTTTCTTTCCCTTTTCATTCTTTACGTTGAGCCTTTTTTGATGTCTTATTCCATCTATGATAGATTGAGTTGATAGCTTGAGTGCACAAGTAGATTCGTTTTATTATTATTATACTATTTTCTTACGCTATTGAATTGACTGAACGAAGTCAATGAGACTAGGTGGTCCGCTTAGAGAGTAGTAATAGTCATCGGGTGCCAGTCACGTCTAGTGTACCCTCCCGGGGCGTGACATATCTATAGCCACCATGGTGGAGTGGATCCTAGGGGTCCGAGATACAGATTGAAATATATATATATAATGAGAGAGAGAGAGAATAGAGAAGTTCAAGGCTAAGTGAAAGCTAAGAAGATTTCTTGTACGAAGTGGTTGGAGCATAGAGAAGAGGATGAAAAACAGATGCTTAAGGATATCTATACAGTCCTTTGGTCCTTTATGTGATATTTGTGTTTACTACTATTAGTAGACTGTCTCTTAGGTGTCCTCTTTCATAGTGTACCGTCGTGTTAGGTTTTGGACTGGCTCCTCCAAAGTACGTCTCTTGTTTCCTTTGCTTGTTTTCCCTTTTTTTTCATATCAGTTGCTTCTTCTTGCAGGCCTCTATATTATTCTTATTTAGTTACTTGTATTATATATTCCCTGCTTACATGTTCTTTATACTTGCGTTATCTTTGGATCTCAATCGGCCTATGCCTATTAGTGCAACTTATTGGTACTCATAGTAGACTTATGCACCCTGCAAATCATAGTACGATTTTTCGTTATTAACTTGGATATTATATGGAGAAGCTTTTGAGATTTCAAGTCTTGAGTACTGAGCTTTTGGCATTTGGAGCTACCTATCTCCGTCTATTTTTTATTAGGTCTTGTCTTTGTTGACACCCAATTTTTACCCTCCATGATATAAATTATCAAGCTTTTATTTTGTCAGCAATTTGAATAATTATTTTCCAAAACAAAAAATTATTATATATATAATTGGAGCGTGGGGGCACGTTTTCACTTCTCCTCTTCTTTCCTTCTCCTTCACGATCTCCTTTCCCATTTTCCCTCATTCCTATTTCTTCTTCTCCTTCACCATCGAACCAAACGACCTCCAACCTTCACCCAAAAATCCCCAAAGATTTTCTCCCTCACCATTTCACTCTTTCTCCTAAACCCGAAAACCCGACCATTCCCTTATCTCCATCGACCCAGAAAGCCAGACGCCACCAAGGACCGACAACCCCCAACAAACCTGACAAATGCAGTAAATGTGTTGAAAAAGCCATCCACGCTTCTCAATCCCTCAATCAACGGTGAAGATTTTCAATCTATTGAAGATTTTACAACAAATCCGAGAGATTTCTTGTCCCCAAGGATGATATTTTGAATTTTTGAATTCAAAATCCGACCCTCAGTTTTTCCTCTCAATTTGCCCTAATTTGAGGGCTATAAATTCCCCTCTTCTTTCACTGAGGGGGCGGCGATGAAAATCCTATGAACCCTAGAAAAACTTAGTAGCCGCCGGATCGAATCCCAAAAATCCTAGCAAAAGCTTAGTAGCCGCAGCGATCGAATCTGAGAAAACCCTAGCAAAAGCTTGGCCAGTCGTGAATAATCCCTGAAAACTCAAGCAAACTTCAATTGTCAAAATCTGCATCATCATGAAAACCTGAAAAGTTTGTCGATTCCTCAACCGTTCTTAATCTCATAAAGCCTTAGTCAAAATCTGGTTCATCGATTTAGAAACCAGAACATTTTTGGAGTCAAGTCAGTGTCTTAAATTCGATTTATAGTGATGTAAGCATTTTCATTCAGGCTCGCCGTCCCAATTCCTGCTCTAGAGAAGGTAATACTCTAATTTGTTCTTCTCTATTTGTTTTGTGTTTGATTGTGAGATAAATTTTGATGCTACATTAAAATATTTGTTTATATTTATTCTGTTGTGACTGGAATTGCTATGATGTTGACTTTCTAATACTGTGATGCTGCTGTGTCTGTCGAGATGGTTTCCCGTTAGCCGTGAAGTACTCTGATGTGGTTCATTGTTTTGTTTGAATGTTCTGTTCGATTCTTGCTGTCCCAGTTGGTTTTTCTAGCTTTGTTCATCTGGTGATGCTTTAAAATGGCTAGTCTTCACTGTTTTTGTATGTTACGTGTTACCTTTGACTTGAATTGCAGTTTTCAACTGAAATGATTTCAAACTTATGATGTTATGTTAAAAAACACTCTTATGCTGCTATGATTATACTGTAGTGATGATGGATTTAGTTGGTATAAGGAAATCTTGTTTTAGTTTAAATCTAGTATCTTATGTTTCAAGCATTTTAGCTTCAGTTTTTGTTCTTGTCTGGTCCATGTTCAAACAACTATGAGCTTTAGGTTCCTAAAGTAATCTGTTAACTTCCAGTTAGTGCCAAATTTCTCTATCTTGAAGTGAACATCCATCTGCCCACTAGAAGATTTTAGTGTTATTTAAATTTATGCATATATCTGCTCCATTTTAGTTCATTAGATCATTGCATTCTAGTACTTGGATGCATTTGTGCTTGCTGCATATACACTTTGTGGAAATTGGTTTAGCACTTGCATATCTCACAGTTGGGATGACATCTTTTACTTGACTTCATATTGTTTGTTCATTATTTTACACCACTAAAGAATGAATTGTCTTGTTGATCTTTTACTCTCTTTATTTGCATGTACCCTTTGGGAGCAAATGGAGTCTCAACTAGGGATTCTTGCAAATTAGAGTCTAATGACTCATCATCATCATACCCGCACATGGAGTCAACATCCTAGGCTATCTCGACTAGCAAGCCAGTGAAAGGACCTTGTTTTGAGTTATCCGAGGTTACATATAGATTCATTATTTTTTTTGTGATACCTGTCTAACTCTAACATTTTATTTGTTAATCTAATTAAATTCCCCAACATGTCAAAAACCATTTATGTTATTTTTTATTTAATTTCATTTTATTTTGAAAAGGTGCTTGCAAATAATAATAATAATAATAATAATAATAATAATAATAATAATAATAATAATAATAATAAATAAATTAATAAAGGAAAAAATAAAAATGTGATGTTACACTTTAATTCAATTTCCAAACATAGTTCAACTTTCTTCAAGTTTATGTCGATCGATTTCAATTTAGTCAAGTCCAGTCAAATCCTTCCAAGTTTAGTCAAAGTCTTTCAAAATTAATAAATTTTCAAAATCAGTCAACTTTTTTTTTTCAAGTCCAATCAAATCTTTAAAAGTTAGTCAATTTTTCTAATCGCCGGATAACCGCATTTAGCGGCCATTTTGAGTGCATAAAACCTTCTCGAAGTGGAAATGTGAACCCGAACTCTTTCTTTGGATTTAAAAAGATTTTTCTATTAGGTCTTTTTAAATATTTATCGATTTTCTAATTATCTTTAAAAAAATTAGGTGGCGATTCTGTTTTCCTTTCGAATTTCGAGAATTGGTTTCTTAAATCAATTAAGTTCAAATTGATTTTTGATTTTCGAATTTTCTTTCAAAAAAGCCATTTTCTGGTATAACAGAAATGGCGACTCTGCTGGGGACTTTAATTAAGTTCTAACCATTAGATTAGGTTGTTTGACTAACTGTTTGATTTGTTTAGTTATATTTTCTTATTTGTTTTATTCGTTTAAATTCAATATTAAACTGTTATTTGCATTTCATGGTACTTCCTATTTTACCTTGTGCATTTGGAAGGGATGGTATGTGATCCCGCAGCCGAATTTTCAAATACTTAACCCTTTTCGGAATAAGTGACAATTTACGGGTTCGTCCAATGGTTGTCATAAACTTCCAGCTCAGGTTGTCCGCCTGGGTACCCGGTCTCATCAAAACCACTCTTAGATACCTAAGATAGAGCTAAACCAAATCCCTACGATTTAAACATTAGCCTAGGATGACCCATTACATAAGGCGTGTTGGGCCCATTAGAAAGACCACCTTAAGTTCAAAGTGGCCCCCGACCCAAATGGACGATCATGCTTATGTGCTTATATTTGAAGGATGTATATGTTGTTTGGCGAATCATTGTCCCTTGGGGTGGGTAATTTATTGTAATAAGCTTAGTTTTGTCAAAGAAGGATCTTCACAAGGTGTTACTTCATCTAAAGACCTTCGCAGACACTGAGAAGTCCAAGAAGAAGAATCTTCCACGAAGGCTTAGCTTAAGACTATACCCCTGCATGGGACTGATTATTTTGTATCCCTTTCCTATATTATGTATCCCCATTAAGTTTATTCATAAGGCTTGTATAAATATTTTTAGGCAACGAAATATTTAAAATTGCATATACATCCTTCAAATCGTTAGGCCCGCCCTTGGCACAAAAGGGTCACATATCTATTTAGGACGCGCAATATCTGTTTATGTGTTATGTTTTATAACTGTTTGTGTGATTATGTTGCTTTGTTTGAAGTCTTCTAGTCCACTCCTTTTCGAAGGTTTCTACAATCCCTTAAGCACATAAATCAAGTCACTATCAGAGTTCATCCAAATACCTTTCGAGTCTCAAGTTTCTCAACAAAATGAAAAATGTTATTTGACAAAAGATGAATTTTTCATTCCAACTCGGAAAATATTCAAGCTCGAACTAGATAAGGCCTGATTTCTCCTTCGTGAGATACGTAGGCAGCCTCTTAGGCCCGGCCCTCGTCTTTTTAGAAGCTTATTTTCCCCATCTTGCCAGAAGCATATTTTCCCCAATTTTTCCAGAAGCTTATTTTCCCCTATCTCTCCAGAAGATTATTTTTTCCTATCTTTCCAGAAGCCTATTTTTCCTATCTTTTCAGAAGTTTATTCTCCTATATTTCCAGAAGTTTATTTCTCCTATCTTTCTAGAAGCCTATTTTTTCTATCTTTCCAGAAGCTTATTTTCCCTATCTTTCCAGAAGATCATTTTCCCCTCAGTGTACATTATCAAATAGACCTAACTTAACGCAAATCAATGTTCTCGATCCACTGTTTCTAAAATCATATAGGCAAAGTCCTGCCTATTTACCATGTCTCGTGTATCTGTGGGCTAGTTTACTCTCGAATAAAGCAACAATTATGTGCTTAGTAATATATATGTATTACCTTATATTGCCTGCTAATTTGAAGAAACTAACGCGTTTGCTTTTGAGTAATTCTTCTTAAAGGTAATTTAGAATTGATCTGTGTTGATCCGGAGCCCATAAAGATCTCTCTCCTGACCAAAATCAGTAGAAAGAAAATGATAGGCCACTGCGAGCCTGACCGAGATTACTGTGGCAGATCCCATTATTGCACAACAGAACAAATTGATTGCGCAATTGATGCAACAGACTGTTGACATAAAAAAGGAAATGAAAAAGACTCGAGAGTCGGGAAATTTGGCCAGCACTGCTAATCTTCCCGTTCCGGACGACGGGAGGCCCTCACTTCATTTTCCTTCTCCTCATCAGCCTATTCCCATCTTAACAAACCCACCAATTACTCCCGTTCAAGCTTCTCACGATGCAAGATCTTCTACTCTTTTTCCCCAAGCGCCACCCCCTCTCCAGAACCCAAATATTACCCAAGTCGATAGCTCATCTCAAATGGCCCATGCTACCCATCCCCAGATAATCCATCATGAAAGCCAACCCCCGGAATAATACAATCCACCTGCCACACAAAGTCTGCCTCCTAAAATCGCTTTTCACATCCCAATCCTTACTAATCCACAAAATCCTCACACCACTCACTCCGATGTCGACCATTATTAGGAGAAAGAGAAAGAATGGAAGACCAAGGAAGAGATGGCCAAATTGGATATAAAGGAAGAAATTGCCAAAGCTATGAAGCAATTTCACTATTCACCTGACGTTGCAGGTCTGGGTTACGAGAATTTGTGCATTCATCCAGATTTGAACCTGCTAGAAGCGTTCAAAATACCAAAGTTGGACACTTTCAACGGAAGCGGAAATCCCCTGGCCCATCTGAGAGCATATTGTGATCAGCTGGTAGGCGTTGGAAAAAATGAAGCATTACTAATGCGGCTTTTCACCCGAAGTCTAAGCGGAAGGCCCTAGAATGGTTTACCTCCCAAGAAACAAACCAGTGAGCCAGTTGGAATGCCATGGCCAAAGATTTTCTCGAAAATTTTGCCTATAATATTGAAATTGTACCAGACTGTTATACATTGGAGAAGATTAGGTAGAAATCAACTGAGAGTTATCGAGAATATGCCTACAGATGGAGGAAGAATGCCGCTAGATTACGCCTTCCCATGTCGGAAAAGGAAATTATCAAAGTATTCGTGCGCTCACAGGAACCGGAGTTTTATGAAAGAATGATGCTGCTTATTGGAGCAAAATTCGCAGACATAGTTAAAATTGGGGAGAATATCGAAGATAGGCTTAAAACGGGCAAGATCACTCATATATCGAACTTAATAGGAACGTCCGGGATGGTGAGGAAAAGGGAAGAAGATGTATTAGCTGTCTCCGGTGAACAGGACAAAAGGAGAACCCCTAGCAGCCAACCAAGAAAATTCACACTCCCTCAAATCCATTTTCAACCTACCCCCGTCTTTCATAATCAACCAGGATATCACCCTTCACCTACAAACTATCAGACTTCTCCTCCCCATCATCATGCCCCACAATATCCAAACGTCATCCCAGACTACCAATCGTCACTGCCGATTTGCTTCCATATACAACCAACTCATCAGAACCCCTCTGCCAGCTACCATATCATAAATTCCCAAATCCCGCAGTCAAATCACCAAACACCGCCATACTCAAAATTCCAGATCCCTACACTTCCCTGTCGAAACCATCCCAATTATCATCGAGCACCTCCATCCCCACAAAATAACTATAACAATCCTCACCCAAACGCAGATAAAACCAACCCTAGGGTGTTCACTCCACTTGTCGAAAGCCGAAACAAAGCTATTCGAAAGAGTGTCAGCTGCAGGATTAATCTGGCCTGCCTCTCCAACAGCCATGGGTGCTAATTCTCGTTTCTTCAAGGGTGATCAGACTTGTGCTTACCACTCTAACAGTTTTGGACATAACACTGAAGATTGCATAACTCTGAAGCATAGAATCCAGGACTTAATTGATTGTGATGTGGTTGTTCTTCGGACTGTCGCTCCCAACGTCAATAAGAATCCTTTTCATGAGGAGGACATTATATCACCCACCATAATTTGATGATCAGCTCATATGCTACCAAGGGACACTATGTCTAGGGATCTGAAACTTTTTTTTCCTGTAATCACATCCTTTGCTTGTAATCATTTCTATGTTTGTTATTCGATTGTATCTCTTACATAATGAACTACGTTTGACCTAAATTCTCATATGAGATACGTAGGCTGCCTATGTCAGCCTCGGTCATTCTCTTATTCAAAATTTGTATTTTTCTTTACCCCCAAGAGGGAACTACGTTTGACCTGATTACTGAATCAACAAGATACGTAGGCACCACAACGGCTCGGTCATACTCTCAGAAAGGAAACTTGGACAAAAGTTTTGAAAGGAACTCAAAAATTCTGAACAGAGAGGTCCCTCTAAAACAAATAAAAATTTAGAGCACGATGAAACTTCAACTGGGACAGAATTTTTGAGAAAGATATCAAAAAATTCTCAAGGTGCTTCTGATAAGCTGTCAATCCTTGACAACATCTAAACTGGGATAGAAATTTTGAGGTTTCCCTCAAAATTTCGCTAAGCATCGTTAAAAGTCTGAAAAGCACCTTAAGGATTCTCATCCTAATCAGGAATCCAAAGACAACTGACACATCAAGGAATCTATGTCAAAAATCGAACATGTTCATCTAAGCTTTACGTAACATGAAAATTGACAGTGATCTCTTGCTTTTAACATGCCGAGCATTTTGTCAAAATGTGTATTTTTCTACCTTCTACCTACCAAGATGTGGGAGATCAAAATGAGTCCATCGGGGACAAGACGAGGAGCATACGACCGAAGAATCAACACAAATCAGTTTATTTAAAACTAAGAAATTTTCTGTGGATGCAGGAAAACTTTTTGCATGTCTCATCTAGAGGAGAATATCTGGGGCACGAATAGTTCTGTCTTACTCAAATCCCCAGCAATCAACACAGATCAGTTTATTTTAAAATTAAAAAATTTTCTGTGGATACAGGGAAATTTTTGCAGGTTTTATCTCCAAGAGAAAAGCTGAGCCATAAATAGAAATTTTTGCATGTTTTATCTACAAGAGAACAGCTGAGGGAAAATTTTTGCAAGAAAACTCACGCAAGAGAATAGCTGAAGCGCTCAAGTTACCAACAATCTGTCAAGGATGAATTTATTTTGAAACTAAAAAATTTTCTGTGGACGTAGGAAATTTTCGCATGAGAACAGCTGAGGCGCGTGAATAGTTCCGCCTTGCCCAGGTCACCAGCAATTTATCAAAGATCAAGTCATTTTCTGTGGATACAAGGAAATTTCTGCATATTTTATCTACAAGAGAACAACTGAGACATAAATAGTTTCGTTTCACTCAAATCCCAGCACTTTATCACCTCTCGTGCATCGCGACGAGAGTCAGCTTCATTTACTATTCATCACCGACAGAACCAGTTTATTTTTCAATTTATGCCAGTTTATTTTCCAGTTTATGGTAGTATATTTTCCAGCTTATGCCAGATGCCAGTTTATTTTCTAGTTTATGCTGGTTTATTTTCCAGCTTATGCCAGATGCCAGTTTATTTTTCAGTTTATGCCAGTTTATTTTCTAACTTATGCCAAATGCCAGGTCTATTTTCCAATTTATGCCAGGAACCAGGTTTATTTTCCAGTTTATGCCAAGAACCAAGTTTATTGTATAGCTTATGCCAGGAACCATGTTTACTCCAGGAATCAGGTTTATGCCAGGAATCAGTTTTTCCAGCTTATGCCAGGACAATTGCTAAGAGGACCAATGCATATTCACTGCCAAGAGGACCAGTGCATATTCGAGAAAGCCATTACATATCCAGTGCCGACAGGGCTATTTTATTTCCAATTGCCGACTAGGCCATTGCTTATTCATCGCTGACAAGGCCTTTGAATATTCTTCCAGAACCAGACTATTTTATTCCCAACTGCCGACAAGGCCATTGCCTATTCATCGCCAGCAAAGCTATTTTATTTCCAATTGTCGACCAGGCCATTACATATCCAGCGTCGAGAAGGCTATTCTATTTCCAGTTGCCGAGAAGGCCACCACATGATCATCGCCAACAAAGGCTATTCTATTTTCAAGTAGCCGAGAAGGCCATACAATGATTGCTTCATTGCCTATCATGCCGAAGAGAAGAATAAATATCGAACGTTGTAAAAGATTCTATCTCCAGTTTGAATTATGATTTTACTAACACTTTGTTTCAGTCATATCAAGAGCATCCAAGAGGATGAACTCTCAAAACAAACCACAGGTATGGATACCATCAAGTAGGATGCAGCACAACGTAGAACTTTTTCTTAGCAGTGAACTGGGATATAGTCTGAAGGGAGGCGTCAAACCCTTCGGACACGAGCTGGGAAGCGACTACCACCACTATCTAACCACAACCCTGTCAGAAGGCATGTGGGAATTCTTGTGAGTCCATTAGATTTTCAGTTTCTCCTTTGGATACTCTCAACTCTCACCGGAGGCAATCTCCCAATCCGAGTGACGATATACCAAGAATTTTGTAAATTATGTCCCTGTAAGTTCTCAATTATGAATGTGACGAGTTCCACATTTTTGGTTAAGAGGTTGCAAGCCTCTTTTTTCACAATTCAATTTATCTGTCACTTCTCCTGAACCAGAGGTCATCTCAGAATAAGAGATTTCCCCTTCAACAGATAGATTCGAACTACAAGCAGCCTGATTTCTAAGTCCAAGGATATGTAGGCGGGCTCAATTTCGAAAACTCAGCTGTATTCCAACATTCACTCCTAAAATCTCATTCCCAATCATTCCAATCTCTCCATAATTCTATATTGGGATAGCTTTTGAATTCTTCCAAATTCGTGCGTAAAATCAAGCATCTTGAACTACAAGTAGCCTGAATTATCATGCAACCCGCGATATGTAGGAAACCCAAAGCCAGGGTCCAGCCATAATTTCTCAAAGTTCGAGCATTCGAAACATAAAGATATGGTCAGCTAAAAATTGAGTTAGTCAACTTTCTTTGTCCACGATCTCTTTCATCGATCATACCCAAAGAAATGGACAGCTGTTGACACCCAATTTTTACCCTCCATGATATAAATCATCAAGCTTTTATTTTGTTAGCAATTTGAACAATTATTTTTCAAAAAACAATTATTATATATATAATTGGCACGTGGGGGCCACGCGCCCCCAATTTTCACTTCTCCTCTTCTTTCCTTCTCCTTCACGATCTCCTTTCCCATTTTCCCTCATTCCCATTTCTTCTTCTCCTTCATCATCGAACCAGACGACCTCCAACCTTCACCCAACAATCCCCAGCGATTACTCCCTCACCATTTCACACTTTCTCCTAAACCCGAGAACCCGACCATTCCCTTTTCTCTTTCGACCCAGAAAGCTAGACGCCGCCAAGGACCGATAACCCCCAACAAACCCGACAAATGTAGTAAATGTATTGAAAAATCCATCCACGCTTCTCAATCCCTCAATCAACGGTGAAGATTTTCAATCCGTTGAAGATTTTACAATAAATCCGAGAGATTTCTTGTCCCCAAGGATGATTTTTTTAATTTTTGAATTCAAAATCCGACCCCCAGTTTTCCCTCTCAATTTGCCATAATTTGAGGGCTATAAATTCCTCTCTTCTTTCACTGAGGGAGCGGTGATGAAAATCCTATGAACCCTAGAAAAGCTTAGTAGCCGCCGGATCGAATCCCAAAAACCCCAGCAAAAGCTTAGTAGCCGCAACGATCGAATATGAGAAAACCCTAGCAAAAGCTTGGACAGTCATGAATAATCAGTGAAAACACAAGCAAACTTCAATTGTCAAAATCTGCATCATCTTGAAAACCTGAAAAGTTTGTCAATTCCTCAACCGTTCTTAATCTCATAAAGCCTTAGTCAAAATCTGGTTCGTCGATTTAGAAACCAGAACATTTTCGGAGTCAAGTCAGTGTCCTAAATTCGATTTGTAGTGGTGTAAGCATTTTCACTCAGGCTCACCGTCCCAATTCCTGCTCCAGAGAAGGTAATACTCTAATTTGTTCTTCTCTATTCATTTTGTGTTTGATTGTGAGATAAATTCTGATGCTACATTAAAATCTTTGTTTGTGTTTGTTCTGTTGTGACTGGAATTGCTATGATGTTGACTTGCTAATACTGTGATGCTGTTGTGTCTGTCGAGATGGTTTCCCGTTAGCCGTGAAATACCCTGATGTTGTTGTGTTTGTTAAGATGGTTTCCAGAGTCATAGGTCATGTTAATTGTTTCGTTTAAATGTTCTGTTCGATTCTTGCTGTCCGAGTTGGTTTTTCTAGCTTTGTTCATTTGGTGATGCTTGAAAATGGCTAGTCTTCATTGTTTCTGTATGTTACGTGTTAAATCTTTGACTTGAATTGCAGTTTTCAACTGAAATGATTTCAAACTTACGATGTTATGTTAAAAACACTCTTATGCTGCTATGATTATACCATAGTGATGATGGGTTTAGTTGGTATAAGGAAATCTTGTTTTAGTTTAAATCTAGTCTCTTATGTTTCAAGCATTTTAGCTTCAGTTTTTGTTTTTGTCTGGTCCATGTTCAAAACAACTATGAGCTTTAGGTTCCTAAAGTAATCTGTTAACTTCCAATTGGTGCCAAATTTCTCTATCTTGAAGTGAACATCCATCTGTGCCCACTAGAAGATTTTAGTGTTATTTAAATTTATGCATATATCTGCTCCAATTTAGTTCATTAGATCATTGCATTCTAGTACTTGGATGCGTTTGTGCTTGCTGCACATACACTTTGCGGAAATTGGTTTAGCACTTGCATATCTCACAGTCGGGATGACATCTTTTACTTGACTTCATATTGTTTGTTCATTATTTTACACCACTAAAGAATGAATTGTCTTGTTGATCATTTACTCTCTTTATTTGCATGAACCCTTTGGGAGCAAATGGAGTCTCAACTTGGGATTCTCGCAAATTAGAGTCTCATGACTCATCATCATCATACCCGCACATGGAGTTAACATCCTAGGCTATCTCGACTAGCAAGCCAACGAAAGGACCTTGTTTGGAGTTATCCGCGGTTACATATAGATTCATTATTTTTTTTTGTGATACCTGTCTAACTCTAACATTTTATTTGTTAATCTAATTAAATTCCCCAACATGTCAAAATCATTTATGTTATTTTTTATTTAATTTCATTTTATTTTGAAAAGGAGTTTTCAAAATAATAATAATAATAATAATAATAATAATAATAACAATTAATTAATTAATTAATAAAGGGAAAAATAAAAATGTGATTTTACACTTTAATTCAATTTTCAAACATAGTTCAACTTTCTTCATGTTTATGTCGATCGATTTCAATTTAGTCAAGTCCAGTCAAATCCGTCCAAGTTTAGTCAAGTCTTTCAAAATTAATCAATTTCAAAATCAGTCAACATTTTTCTTTCAAGTCCAATCAAATCTTTAAAAGTTAGTCAATCTTCCTACTCACCGGATAACCGCATTTAGCGGCCATTTGGAGTGTATAAAACCTTCTCGAAGTAGAAATGTGAACCCGAACTCTTTCTTTGGATTTAAGAAGATTTTTCTGTTAGGTCTTTTTAAATATTTATTGGTTTCCTAATTATCCTTAAAATTAGGTGGCGACTCTGTTTTCCTTTCGAATTTCGAGAATTGGTTTCTTAAATCAATTAAGTTCAAACCGATTTCTGATTTTCAAATTTTCTTTCAAAAAAGCCATTTTTCGAGTTAACAATCTTCATCTTGTATTCAAAGATGACTTGTATTATTATTATTGTTTTTGTATCTGTAAAAGCTTTACACTCCTCTGTTTTGTCTAGTGGCTTGAATACCGACTGATACAAAGTCTTAAGGGCTTATGTTATTATATTGTTCTCATTCTTTCTTTCTTATTGCTATTATCATTATTTGCTTCTTTTCTATCTTTCATGGTAGTCTGCCGCCTATGGCTCTGGACTGTGGGATTAGGCTTACCTACTGGTGGGTTGATGATGGGTGTTATCATCACCTCAGAAATCGTTTAGCGAACCGCTTACAAAGAGACTCACCATCAAAATCTATTGGCCAACATATGTGCTTCAAAAAATTTATGTTGGATTTAAAGGTAATTTTGTCATTTAAAGTTATTCATTTTATGGTTGAATTCTTGATTCATTTGTACTTAATGTTCTATTTTAAGTACTTTTATCTTTATGGACAAAAAGGATATTATCTTTTTACTTTACCAGATCCCTTTTAATTTTCAATCAAAGTTATCATATTATGTCTTTTTTTAATTTATTATATATTTAAAATTATATTAAAAATATTATAAAATTATAATAATAAATTACTTAAAATGAAAAAAAAATAAAAATTAATTGACTTTGAAAACTTTATATATACTACATGTGTTGGGACAAAAGAAGTAGCATATATTTTGTGAAAATTAAGTAAATATATGATAAATCATAATAATTTAACAACTTAAAATATCAATTTGAACTCTCGAAATTTCATCTCAACTATAAATTGGAACAAAAAAGTGACATATGTTACGTGAAAATTATATAGTAAGCACTATAAATCCAAATTACTAGCAACTTCAAATATTTGAAAAGCATATTAAAAAATTGATTGACTCTAAATTTGATCTGTTTCAAATGAACTAGAACAAAAAAAATTAATATATATTAAGCTCATGTAGACACCAACTTTACATCTAGTACAATATATATAATTGGCTGGAGAAACACATTGGATATCTTTCCGGCTTCCCAATCAGAATTTTTTTGATATTTCACGAATTTTATGCTTTAGGTCTTTTGTACTTTATTATTATATGGAAGCACTTTTTTCTTTTTGGACAAGAAAAGTCAAACCATTTTAAATTACTCCCTCCATTTTGAAAAGAATGATCTCCTTTCTTTTATTTGTTTGTTTAAAAAAGAATGATCTTTTCTTTGACAATATTTTAATTTCAACTTTTCATATGACATATTTAAGATCATAAGATCTTTTCATAAGATTATTGATCTACATGCACATGGGCAATAACTTTGGTTATCATTGAGGTTTGCTTGATCAAGTTAAAAAGTTGATCCATCCCTTTTACTTTAAGAAGATGAAATACCACATAGGATTAAGAAGAAAAAATAATATGTTGTTTGGTGTGAAAGGTTAATGCATTTAATTTCGGAATAAAAATATATTGGCTCTTAAATTGATGTTTGGTTGGCAAACTCGAGATAACTTATCCCATGACTAATTAATAGTATCGAGATAAGTTATCCCTCTTCTTTGGGGGGGGGGGGTTATACTAATCCCGGGACAAGTTATCCCATGATAAAAAGGATAAGAGGCCGTCTGGTAGGAAGTACTAGGACAAATAATTCATGTATTAGAGTAAGGTATTAGTTAATACTATGTTTGGTAGGATTTTTGGACACATGTATAACTAATCCATGTATTAATTAATACCACATATATGGTATTAACTAATACCTCCCATATAGTGGTATTAACTAATACATTGGATTTAATACCATGGATCAAATATATAAAGACATTAATATCCCTCAATTTCTTTTGCACTTTTTTTCTTGATTTTATGTTTTATATTTGTAGTTTTATACTTATAAAATTATCTAAATAAATTAGCTTACTAATTTTATTTATTTGTGGGTTCATATTGCATGATATAAAAAAATAAATTTACCATGTCAAATGTTTAAATTTTATTTATTTGTAGTTTCATATTTTCATAATAGGCCGAAAAATATTTGTCATGAGTGATTTTATTGATACAAAACAACGTCCAATGATGTTAGATATATTCTCCAAGTTGAGTGACCTTGTAAGATATAAACACTACAGTAAAACTAAAACTTTCAATTTTATTTTTTTGGTGATGAAGATGGTTATATTAGTTCATGCATAAAAATATTTACACGCTGCAACCAGCATTGTTGGCCATAGTTTGCATATTGGCCACATCCCGGTCCAAGGATAACAAAATATTTAGTTTAGTTTTCCGTATAAGTAATTCTCATACTGTCTGTGTAACACCCCACACCTTACAATACTAGTACAATGCAAATGAAACATGACATGGTTTGGAGAAATTGACGCTAAATT
>JAPFFP010000099.1:3446443-3469563 GCA_026153255.1 Solanum medicagineum
AGTGAAGTTATGTTTCGTACGTTAGACACCGGGGCCCCAACGGCCTAGTCATATGCATTCCCTTTGGCTTATTATCATGATTTATCTATTTTAAGGCATGCTAGAGGTACAAACCCTATGTGACAAGCATAGTAAACATATAGTACAGGTTGGTTCTCCCGGGCCTTATCGGCAACGGATGCCAGTCCACCCTAACGGGGCATGGGGTGCGACATATATGCCAATAGATAATACTACTATGTATTTATACACTATCTACACTACCTAAATATGTCGGTTCAACAGAAAATTAAACATCCACAAGGAAAAAGAATCATAGCAAGAAAACCTTGGGATCAAAAATAGGGGAAGTTATGGACTCGAGGCTACTCAAAGATCACGCTAATCTATAACTTCCCACACTCCACGAAAATAGAATACTTTTTCCTCAAAGTAAAGATAAGAACTAAAACCAAGTAACGAAAACATATATATACACACACGCACACATTAAAAACCAAGAGTTTAAAACTAAACATCCAAAACATAAGCAAACACAATATTCAACATAAAACATTTAAAAAAATTCAAAAATCAACGTAATAAAAGTATTTTCTAGCAGAGAGTTCGTAGATAAAAGATAAGGGTTGGGGTCAAAAAGATCAAACATCATGGTGCATTAAGCACTGGTATCTGCCTGGTCAGCAGGGTCCTGGGTCACGATCTCCTCCTCAGCAATCTGGGTTGCAGCTATATGTGAGCTACCCTCTCCAAGTGAAGTCTGCTTCTCCCTATCTCTCTGTATAGCCACCAACAGGATTGACTCCTGCACCACCACCTCTAGTATCGGCTCCTCCTTCGAGGCTACTGGATCATTAGGTCTAGGCCTCTTCTAGCTCATCTCTGGGTCATCATACTTAAGGGGCCTCTTCCCATGGGCATGCGGGCGGTCAGCTAATCAATCAAACACCTCATCACTCGTCGGTGCTACTTATGGGACTCCAACAGGGGCTGCTATTAACTGCAATAAGTCCACCTTAAATTTGGTCAACTCCTGTGTCACTGCGTTCATGTCAACAAACGGAGCACCCTCAAGCCTCCGCTGGACTATTGCATCAAAAGCATCAAGTCGGGCATCCACCGCTCTTACTCTCTCATCAACCAACTCACGGGCGAATGCCTTTATCCTCTCCTCTAAGTCCTGTACGATCTGACTGACTCAAGGTCTGACCTGTGCTGCTAAAGCCTGTAGCCTGGAATCGCCTATAGCCACCCTGCGGACTAGTGCCTGAAACACAACTTTAGAAATAAGATAATCAACCTGTAATGTGGATTCTGTTGGTACTGGAGTACTGGAGGATGGCGTAGAATTAATCTCAACAGCCGGCGTAGGCTCTGAGCGACTGCAGTAGTACTGGCAGGAGCAGGAGTCAAACCCTGAGTCTGCGCTCAATCGGGAATGGATCTAGGATAGCCGAAGGAACTGCATGTGGTAGGGCCACCAGATTCTCATCAGCCTTTATCAGGCTGGGATCCATAGGGCATATGGCCTCGTTATGCTGGTCTCGGTGGGGGTCTATAGGAAAACCTACTGCACTGCGTAGTCGGTGGATCAAAATAGGGAATGTCACTGAGCTGTTCGTTTGGATGGCAGACTCGTGGATCTGCTCGGAGATAATCCGAGCCCAATGTATCTCATAACCAACTAGAGTGTTGGCTAATAACACAGCATACTCCAAGGTAATCACATTATCCATGAAAGTAGGCCGAATACGCCAATGGATAATGGACCACCAAAACTTGTCTTGGAAAGAGAGGTGGGCTTTCACTATTGGATCTGCGTGGTTTGTAACCAATGTTGGCTCAAACCCCTCCTCACATATCTCGCTGGCTATCCTCTATAGCATCACGGTTTTGGTCCCAACATTTTTTGAACTCACCCGCTCTCCTCATTTTGTCAATACGACCATCAGACTCTGCGGTGGACTAAGGCACTCTATAGGTGGGCCCAAATTGAATCCGTCAAATAGTCTCCTCCGAAATAGGAACTCTCTGAACCCGGACTGGTACTACTCGTAACCTAGGTTTCTCGATTGGCTTTTTGTTCTTTGGAAGCTCTCGGCGAAGCAAGATAAGCAGCATAAGACTCACGGACCACTTAAGGGGCATACTTGCCCAGCTGCTGTGTAGTCCATCGTAGTTCATGTCTATTTATCTCCACATCCAACCCTGGCATCCTATCCAACCCAGAGTCGTTCAGCCTAGAATCCTCATGGAATTGTTGAACTGGTTTGCCCTGACCCTTTGACTCTAGCCCCAAGTCATATCTCCTTCATTCCTGCAACGCACCATCTGCTGTTGGATGGGGGTTGTTATTGGACTTTTTCCTTCTAGGTCGATGAGGTGCGCTCAGACTCTAACCCTGAGTGTATGGGGGTCATCTGTTATAAGCTTCTCCCAAACCCGTCTCCATCACTCTCATGTTCCTCCTCTTCAGACTAGGAGGAACTACTGACTTCCATGGGTGCCTGAGCTGTATGTGCCTGGGTCTGAGGTACATTTGCTTCTAGATCTATTCTGTCTCGGTGCAATTCTACAGAGCCCTCAGATCTCTCATTCTCGGAGGACTCGTCAACCAACCTCCGTTGGAATGTTTGGATTGCTTGTTTATCCTTTGAAGGCATGATATCTGTAAACGAACCCCACAACACACGTGAGTATCAAGATGTTTGATCAAACAAATCACATAACAAAGAACAAAACACAAACACTCAAATAATGAAATCAAAAGAAAAAGTCACTGATACAGTTGAAGGTATGCAGTTACGAGATACATGTACGACTCGTAGGGTGTCCTACGAGTTGTATGCTAGCCTTGCAGGGCTAAGGTACCTGAAAGAAGTATCATTCTATTCACAGATATGATCAATAGGTACAACTCATAGCATAACCTACGAGTCGTAGTTTGGGCTCGTAGTAGGGAACAAAGTACAAATTACATTTAGGCAGTTGCTACGAGTCCCTTACTAAGAGTCATAGAATACACTAAGAGTCATAGATAGGTCTCGTATGGTAAAGGCTAAGGGATCACAGGTGACTGTTTCCTTTTACAAGGGGCCACTATGACTCATAGAGTGACCCTACGAGTCATAGTGGGTCCTTGTAGAAGAAAACAGATGGCATCTGTGATACCTACAACCTTGCCACAAGAACCATTAATGGATCAAAACAATAATTAAACAACATCGAAGCAAACTTTATAGCACCAACGCAGATACACATAGAATCTTAACATTTAATCATGTCAACCCCAAACAACAACTACCACCACAAAGACAAAACCATTTCCCACAAATCCGAGTCAGTCTCTTAGTGCATCTAAGTAAAACCAAAGGCAACACACCTCCAAATTCATACTTATTATCAACACAACAATCTATTGAGATGCAAGTGAAATTAAAACACTTTCAGGTAAGCCTAAAAGATGCGGCATATTAAAACATCCCCACACTTTCCAACATTCTATTCCCGAGAATAATTTGTCTAATTTTCAGAAAACACATAAGCACTACTTTTAAAGGGCCAGTATTCTCACAAATATAATCACCCACACAAGAATTCCAAACAAGGCTTAATTCATAGCAACACTTTCCAAATAGTCAAACCCTAATTTTCATGTCTAGACCAAAGTATCACCACATGGGTATGAATCTTCATGATTAAACCAGATACACTATTATCTAAAGACTGAAACTCACCATAATAGTGCTTTAAAATTAACCACGAAGCTTACCAAATAGTGGAAGAATTGAACCAATGCAAAATAGATAGAAAAATGTGTCAAAACCCTAGAGAATGGTGTCCTCGTCGGAGTACTCTTTGGAAAATGATGTGAGTAGTCAGGATTTGATCGGAATAGTGAAAGGGGGGAAAGAATTTAGGGATTTTAGGTCGCTTAGGTCTTGTGGAAATGATTTTGGGGGTCAAAATTTATTTCATCCCTTTTATACTAAATTGGGTCAAAATTATAAAAAGCTGCAGCTCGGGGCTACGAGACCCCAACTATGAGTTGTAGGGTGTCCTACGACTTATAGGTCCTGATGTCGTAGTAGACCCAACACTTAGAAAAAGTTAATATGCATACGTGGGCACTACTAACCCCACTTATGACTCGTAGGAGACCATACGAATTGTAAAAGTGTGTGTGCCAACTTTTGATACTCACTATTTCCCTCTACGAGGCATAACAATGAGCCATAGTGATGACTACGACTCGTATGCCTGCTCATAGACGTTGTTCCAAGTTCCATTTTCTCACATCTTTAGTTCTTTAATTTTCACCTGCAGACCAAACCTCAAAACACAAAAATCTTCAAACTATTACAACTGCATCAATGTCTTTCAACTGAAAACAAACATACACCTTACTACCTAAGAATTTTAATAACTAATCACACTTAAAACAAACCAATAATTATGAAAGATTCTTGGGTTGCCTCCCCTAAAGCGCCTTGTTTAACGTTGTGGCTCGACTTTGTCATTATCCTTCATCAACAATCATCAAGGGTCCACACCTCACTCTTCAACTCATCCGGATGTTTCATTGACTGGCGAATGTCGAACACCACCTCTGCATCATTGACCCTAAACCAAAGCTGACCTGAATTCATATCTATAAGAGCTCTTCTAGTGGCTAGAAATGGTTTCCGAAAGTGATGGGCACCTCAAAATCAATCTCACAATCAAGGATCATAAAATTTGTGCGAAAGATGAATTTATCAACTTTAACTAGCACATCAAGAAGTATTCCCTCCGGCATTTTGATTGTTCGATCCACTATGAGCAACTGCATTCTCATAGGGGTAGGAGTGCCAAGCCCAAGCTTTTTCAATATGGCAAGAGGCATTAGATTGATGCTTGCTCCTAAGTCACACAATGCTCTTGCAAATTCCACATCACTAATGGTGCAAGGGATGGTGAATGCATCGGGGTCCTCTCATTTTTGAACAAGGTATTTGGTCATGATCGCGCTACATAGTTGGAGCTCTTATGAAAACTTTTGGCTCAAAGTGCATTTTTTTGTTATCAAATCCTTCATATACTTGGCGTACCCCGACATCTTCTCCAAAGCTTTTAGAAGGGGAATGTTGATGGATAGTTGCTTCAACATCAAGAGGAAGTGTTTGAATTTGCCCTCCTCTTCCTTTTTCTTAAGCCTCTGAGGGAAAGGAGGGGGAGTCTTTGGAAGTGACTTCAAGTTTTCGTGCTCCCTTACCTCTTCTCTTTGCATCCCAACAATCTCCGGACTTTTCCCTCAACCACAACTTCACCACCAAGACGCTTCTCATCAACTTCATCCACAATCACCGACATGGGGGATCTATGGTGCCTTTGCCACTCCAGGTCATGACTACCATGCAATGCCCTTCATTTTTAAGATTTTGAACCGTGTTGCATGGTAAGGTGCCCTTTTAGCTTTGGTTCAATTGCGAAGAAACCTTCCCAAATTGTTGTTCTAGTTGTTTAATTACCACCGAGTGAGACTCTATTTTTTGGTTAATACTTGAAATGTCCACTTTCATTCCCTTCATGGTCTTATCTTGGTGATCGGCAATCTTCAACAACTTTTCAAACATCTCTTCAAGCCTAGAAGTGCTTGGCACAGCATCACGATTGTGGGGTGGCACATAAGGAAAATTCCTATAGCTATATCTTCTACCCAATTAGGCATCCGACACCCTCTTTCTTTCATAGTAACCACCTCAGTTATCTCTATAAGCACCATTACGATTGTAGTTTCGACCTGGATTCCCAGAATCTTGCCTCCAATAGTCCGAGTTGGACCATTGGAGGTTATTCCGAAAACCCGTCGCTTGATTATTCACAAAACAAGCATCTTCATTAAAGAATGGATCTTCATAGATGGGGAGCCTTAGGAGGTTGGTGAGTGACTTCTTTGACACTTTCTTGGTTTTGCTTCAAGACCAAGTCCATACTTGTGCGAAGTTGAGCAAGTTGCTCTATGATCTCTTCATTGACCTTTGCTTACTCATTGTTGGTGTTGACCGCACAAGAAGTCTTCATTGCACCTCGCTCTCGTTGACCCCATACTCTATTGGTTTTAACCACTTGTTCCATTCTTGCAACTATCAATGCAAAAGGTTGGTCAAGAAACATGTCTCCCATGATAGTGTCGGCATAAGCTTGACTATTCTCGTCAAGTACCCGATAGAAAACCTCAACGAAGGCATCATTGAAAATCTTCTGATCAGGGTACATCCTCGAGCATTTGGTAAATCTCTCCCATGTAGTACTAATAGAGTCACCTGGCAATTGCTCAAAGTTGTTTATTTGATCTTTGAACTTAGCTTCTTTGATCTTTGGAAATATCTTTCAAGAAACACTCTCTGAAGCTCTGCCCAACTTGTTATTGTACCCGAAGGAAGCTCAGACAACCACACCACTGCATTCCTAGTTAGTGACAATGGAAACATCCGCAAACTAATGTCATCAAGGGAAAGATTTTATGTCCCTATGACACTTTTGTAGACAAAACCACATTATGGAGATGACGATGAGGATCCTCTTATGGTAGCCCTGTGAATAACTCACGATTTTGAAGCATTTGAAGTAACCCACTTGACACCAAAAACTTAGCATCTCCTGATAAAGGAGGCAATACTATAACACTCATAACCTTCATGGCCATAGGGTTCAAACCATACTAATTCCACCCATAAGCATTTTCGTTGAAGTCCCTAGGTTGTGGCCTATTGTCCCTTGGTGGTGAATTCTCCTCTCTTCCCATATCATCATTCATATCATTTCATCCTCAACCACAATATCCTTATTCACTCGAGTCATTCTTCTAAAGAGTCGATAGATCTCCAAATTGATCGGAGCTAAGGGATTGCCTTGGCTCCTTTCGTTAGGCATACAACCTAGTACACCCTACTTTTAAAATCAAATAACAAAAATAAAAACAAAAGTAAAATACAAGAGAGTCTAAAAATTAATACTTGAACTAACTCTAAAAATTAATACTTCAACTAACTAATAATGAAATCAAGTCAAAACCTAGCCATATTTCCCGACAATGGTGCTATAATTTTTATCCTAATATTCATGCTCTAATAAGAAAGCAATCGCTGTCAGTAATTAACCTAGCCGAAGGTCAGGGTCGAATCCACAGGGAATATAGGGTTTGACTACAATAATTCACTATCAACCATTTCGAGTATCTATAACTAGAATCTCTAAATGGGGGGTTTTCTTTGTAATTCAAGAATAAAAATAAAAACAAAACTATGTAGGAAAACACTCGAATTTGGGGACGATTTGGGAACTATGTTTCCCCATGGTTCGTCGACTCGATTACCCTAGACAACATAACTACAATTAGAAATTCGCGTACAGGACGGTAATTTACGTTCTTCTAGCCCTCTTGTGAAGGTGAATGTCGAATTTCACTATGACACTTGGTCGGCAACCATGGTGAGCCAACTAATCATTACTTATTGTCCCAGTCAACCTCTCCTTGATCAGGTTTGGTTGATTACACGAGAACATATCAATCGAATCCTGTCATTTACTTCCCTTTTCCTATTCATCAATACCTTGGTCAGGATCATGATAGTAGGCGGGGTTTGGTGTTGGCCACCACCAAACAACAATCAAAATGAAGGGAAATAAACAATACATGCAAAACTCCAATCATAGAAATGCAAAAAATCTAGGTTATCTAGAGTCAACTACCCATGGTCCTCACAACCCAAGTTGTGGGTTCTTAGTTACTCAAAGCTAAAGAAAAACCAACAAAAATGCAAAGACAAGACATAGTTGAGAGTTTTACCCAATGTAATGAAGAATGATAGCACCATAAGTTGCAAACCACAAGCTTGATATATTGAGAATAAATACAATATGAGATTTGCACTCCCCAAAATTGGATTTTCCAAGAGAAAAATAAAAATCTACTCTAGAACCCTAAAAATATTCTTGAGAATATATTCAAAGATGAAGTTTAAATCTGCAATCTCCTCTCTCCAATCTCTGCTCAAAACATTAACTTAAAGTATTTATAATGTTTACAAAATAACCCTACAAATTACATAGAAAAGATAGTTGGTAGCTGGTATGCCTCACAGGTACGACTCGTAAGTCAGCCTACGAGTCGTAATCGGGGTCTCGTAATAGGTTCTTGACATTTTGGACTTAGCTAGTACAACCCACTGGTACAAGTCATTTCTTGGGCTACGACTCATATGTTCCTCTCGTAGTTTAGGCCTCTAATTTTCGGTCCAAAGTTTTGGCACTCTGATTCCTACTACGGGTCCACCTATATGAGTCGTATCAAGACCTACGACTCTTAGGATGGCCTTATAAGGCTAATATCTAGTTAGAAGATTTCTAAGTTTTGGTCTCTGTCTCTTGCTACGATATCACCCTAGACTCGTAGCTTGGGCTACAACTCATGGGTGGGCTCGTATATCCTGGGCTTCAGGAAAATCTACTGTTTTTCTCCAATATCATGCCAACCTATTTTTTCTGCTATAACAACACAAAATACATAAAAACAATAAAAAGTCGCATCAAGAACTCACAAAATTCCTTACCTTAGGTATCAAATATGCTGTAGTTTGACAGCACATCAACCTCAGCACAGGCCAAAAGCCTAAGTTAAGGGTGATAGGTGTGACGGTGAAACCCAAAAATATGGGGATGAGTTAGTGATATGGAGAAAAAGGAAAACAATCATGTAATGGCTGCAAGAAAAATAAATGATGCCTTAGTTGTGAGCTCAAAAGAAAAATGTAGTGTAAAATAAGGCAAAAAGCTTAAAATGAAAAGAAAGCACCCATAAAATCTTGAGATAGAAAAAAGGGAGAATAAGGTGAAAATAACATAGTTGGTAGGACAAAAGTGTAGGAAAAAGCAGTATCAAGGAGGGCCTTTAGTCACTATTTTCCCATAATATCATACCAAAGCCCCTTGAGCCTACGCTACAAGCCCTGAAAGTCTTAAAGCGATCTTAGTCCAGTTAAGTGAAGGTTTGAGTCATGAGTATGGGGGAAAGCCTATGGTATTAGATATAATGCATGAATATTTTTTTTTTTGAGAGTGAGTGATTTTGCATAGTTCCAAGGTTAAATATGAAATCATCAATGAGGGTCAAATATGGGACATCATTTTGTGAGGGCACAAGCATTGCATTGTTAGCATTAGACTTATTCAATGATTGTGCATTTTTGATAATACATTGCTTGTCATAGTTTTATCGTCACATGCACCAGTTTGTATTGGTGTGCTAAATAGCTATCTGATCCTAATTTGAAAAATGGTGTGGGTATCTGAGTCTGAGATGTATGTGATGTATGCCATCGAGTTGAGGTTTGTGTGTTATTGTATTATCTATATAGATTGAGTCCGTTTCTTAAAGACAAGCAATAATTTTCAGATGAGAGTGTTGATGTGCTGCGAAAATACAACACTTGTAATACTTAAAATTTGAAATTTTGTGTGTTCTTAATGCGATGTTAGTTGGTTTTAGTGTATATGTTGGCAAGATTGTAAGTTGGCCTTGATTTTGGAGAAAATGATAGAAGGTGCTGATTTTTACTATTATACAAGACCCTTTACGGGCCGTATATCATTCTATGAGCCATGGGGTAGTTTCGTGAATAAATCCAGTGAGGGGCTATTTTCTGAAGTTTATTCAACGAACATGCAATCGAGCTGTAGAGAGTTTTATGAGTCGTAGAAGATGGTTCGTGCCCTAAGGATTAGAGACTTGGACTTTTAGGAATTTCATCAGACGAAACCCCCTTTGCGAGTTGTAAATATCTTTACGAGTCGTAGAGGAGTGGTGTAAAGTTGAAGTACGAATTTCTAGCAATTGAGTGCAAGACCCAGATTATGAGCTGTGGGAGGTAATACAACCCGAAAAGCACGTTTCTTATGGCGTGCCGACCTTCTAATTATTATTAATAGGGTTTTTAAGTTATTTTTTTGAGAAGTTTTCGCCTAGTACCCAGAGAACCTAATATTTAGAGAGAGAAAATTGTAAGAGCATATTGGAGAGTCTTTGAGAACACTTTTGATTTAATTTTATCCTTAAGCTTGTGATTCTTACTAAAGTTGGATTGCTTGTTCTTAATGATATTGTTTAAGTGTTCAATTATGTTTTCTCAATTTATAATTCTTGCATCTACACATAGTACAAGTAGCTAAATCCACAACAAGGGTTGTGGAAACCATGAAGAACTGACAAAGTAAAACCGGATAATTCATGACTCTTGGAAGGTTATATGCATGTACTAATTAATTATCTTCACTTTGCATGTTTCCTAGTAGTTGCCAATATTAGAACCCGCCCAGTATTACTGACTGAACCAAGGTAGTAATGAATAGTGAAAGAGATTAATTAATAGAATTCAATTGATGTGTTCTCGTCTAATCAACCAAACTGGGCCAAGGGAAGGTTGTACTGGGACTAATAGGTAAGAGTTAGTAATACACACTATGGAGGTAGGCCAAGTTGCATAGTGAAATTCACGTCTCACCTTGGACCAAAGGGCATGGTGAACATAACTTATTATCCTGCATGTTATACACTAGAAAAGAATTAGGTTATCCGATGATACTGAGTTAAGAAATCATGGGGAACACAATACCCTAGTTTCTCTCCTTATTGACTTTTCTCTTGTGATAGTTAGTATAGTTATATTTTCTATTGATTATTGCATAACCCCTCCTTTGGTGAAGTAAGTTAGTTAATCATTCGGATTGCAAATTAGTGAATTCTCTTGAGTCTATCTATTCCCTATGGTTCTACCCTAACCTTTGTTAGGTTCTATTTCTTGACAGCGACCGTTTTATCCTCTAAAAATGAGGTGTAACTTGGGCGACATCATACAGTACGAAGTCTAAGCAGGGGCATGGATCTTTATACGGCTCGTTACCCAGTCCGTAGAAGCTGCCGAATCCACTTTTCCTATTCCATTTTGGATTTGTATTTTAATTATTATAAAAAAATTGGTCTTTAGGTCTTTTAGATAGAGACACGCACGAGAGAACAGAGAAACACTTTTGTAACTTCATATTTTGTGAGTTTTACATTGAAAACATTACATTGTGATTTCTTCTAGAGAATTTTGAATTTCTTGTTCTTAATTTCATCATTGTAAGTGTTCAATTATGTTATTCCATAGTATGATTTTTTCATCTACAATGATTATGCATAGCTAAATCTACAACTAGGGTTGTAGGAACTATGAAGAACTAACAAGGTAAAATCTGGTAGTTCATAATTCATAGAAAGTGTGCATGTATGTATTAATTAATTCTCTTCATTATTAATGCTTTTTAACAATTGCCATCGTTAGAACTCGACTAATTCTTACTGACTGGGGTAAGGGAGTAATGAATAGGAAAAGAGATTAACTAATAGGATTTGATGTGATACCTCTCGTCTAACCAACCAAACTGGATCAAAGGGAGGTGGTACCAAAACAAGAGGTAAGGGTTAGTAATGTCACACTTTGGAGATGGATCAAATCACATAGTAAAATTTACCTCTCGCCTAGATCAAAAGGTTTGGCAAACTTAACTTACTGTTCTGCACGCTGCACGCTAGAAAAGATTATAATTATCTGATGATAATAAGCTAAGAATTCATGGGGAACACAAATCCCTAGTTACTTCTCTCACTGATTTCACATACTTTATTCTAGTTTAGGTTTATTTTCCTTCAATTACAACTCCCCCCTTTCGGGAGATAAGTAGGTTAATTCATTCAACTTGCCTGCAATTACTCAAGGTCTAGACCATGTTTCTTGTGTGTTCGACCCTAATCTTGGTTAAGTTATATAATTTAATAACTACTGCTTATTCCTTCAAAAAGTAGGTATAGTTTACGTGACATCAATTGGCAAGGGAGCTCCATTGGTTGGCTAGATTGGGAGATAGGTTGGATGTAGTTGAAAATGGTGGTGTGGTTGTTGTAGATGGTTCTAAGTCTTATTTTATTCAAGAGATGAAATCCAAACAAGATCTCGACCCCACTTTTGGTGGAGTTTAAAGCATAGGTAAAGCATGGCAAGGTGGAGGTTTTCTCTCAAGGAGGATATGGTATCCTTAGATATCAAGGTAGGTTGTGTTTACCAAATGTTGACAAGCTGAGGGACTTGATTTTGAAAGAGGCACATAATTCATCCTACTCTATTCAACTCAGTTCAATAATGATGTATAGAGATTTGAGGGAAATGTATTGGCGAGGTGGTATGAAGAGAGATATTCTCAAGTTTGTAGTTGGTTGTCACAATTGCGAACAAGTCAAAGCCGAACATGAAAGGTCGGGTGGTCGAGCCCAAGATACAGAGATTGCTACTTGGAAATGGGAAGATATCAACATGGATTTTGTGATTGGCTTGCCTAAGACTAGGAGGCATTTTGATTCCATATGGGTTATTGTTGATATAATGACAAAGTCGGCTCACTTCCTATCGGTTAAGACAACCTATGATGCTGAAGATTATGCTAAGTTATACGTTCATGAGTTGTTTATATTGCATGGGGTTCCATTGGCTATTACTTTGGATCATGGTGTTTAATTTACTTCACACTTTGGAGGTCATTCCAACGAGGCCTTGGTACTAAAGTCAAGCTGAGCATAACATTCCTCTCACTAATGGATCGTCAAGCCAAAAGAACCATTCATACTATTGAGGATATTTTTAAGGCCTATGTCATAGATTTAAGGGTAGCTGCGATGACCATCTTCCATTTATTGAGTTTGCTTATAACAATAGCTATCACTCTAGCATTGGAATGGCTCCCTTTGAAGCTCTAAATGGTAGATGTTGTAGATCCCTGGTTGGGTGGTTTGAAGTGTGGGAGATGACTTTGATAGGTACGACTTTCGTTATGGAAGCTTTGGTAAAGGTAAGTTCAATAAGGGAATGATTGAAGATAACTCAAAGTAGAAAAATTCCTACTCCTATGTGAGGAGAAGAGATCTTGTGTTTGGTGTAGTTGATTGGGTGTACTTGAAGATCTCACCCATGAAGGGTGTTGTTTAGTTTGGTAAGAAAGGGAAATTGAGCCCAAGGTATGTAGGTCCATATTGAATCTTGAGGAGAACTAGTAAGGTTGCTTATGAATTGGAGTTGCCTATGGATATGAGTATGGTTCATTCAATTTTTCATGTATCTATGTTGAGGAAGTGTGTAGGTGACCCAAGTTCTATATTGCCTTTGGAGGTTGTGGATGTTGTAGAGGATAACTTGGCTTATGAGGAAGTCTAGGGGGGAAATTTTGTCACATGTTCATGGTAACACGTTTTGATGATCTTGATGTATAAGTTTGAAACTTTTTGAGAATGATGGTTAAGTTGCATTGATTGCATTCATGTTGGGTTAAAAGTTGTGCAATTTTTCGTTGTACGTACGTTTCCTTTTTATTTGGGGATGAATGTTTCCAAGGGGGAGATATTGTAACACCTATCACATGCCTTAGAAAATTTCCCTATAGTGTATTTCTTGAATATCTTAAATTCCATGCGTGATTTCACAAATCTAACTTTATATTCTTTTTAAAGGGTAAAATTGTGTAAACTGGTGGTCTTCGATTTTTAGGTCACCCGTATCGAAAAATGATTATTCGGGTGATCTGGGGCTTAGCGAGGGGAGTATGCGAAAGTACGCATCGGGGAATTGTTTCTCATTAGTGTAAAAATTGCTTGAACACATTCCTAGGCCAAAGCATGAGAAAATTAAACTTCGTAAAAAAAACAACTATGCCGGAGCCAGTCTGCATCGCGAAATTAGTTCACTGTATTACAAATTTTTCCAAAAATATTCTATTTCACTTGAGGGCAATTGGGTAATAATCTGATAACTATATAGATGGAAATTCCTCATTGTTCAGCCATTTCAAGCTCATGAACTCACAAAAACTCACACAAAATTCTCTCTAATCTTCATCCAATCCTCCATTCATTCTCAAGATTTTCAAGAACTTTTGTTGGAATTCAAGAATCCAAGTAAAGTCCTTCAAGTCTTATCACGATTCCCCTATCTATTTAAAAAAATTTGAAGTATATGGGTCTTCCAACCATGGGTCGTTCTACCCATGGAGTCCCAAATCTATTTTCATTTGTTTTTAATTCTAATGACTAATTATTTATGGGTAACTTCTACTATCACTCCATTGCATGAAATATGTTGGGAACTCATTGATTATTATCTATTGATGCATTGGCTCATACCAAGGATTGATATTATGATATACTTTTGACATTATATCTTTGTATGCTATGACCTCTTGAAAGACTTGGAAAGATTATGGATTTTTAATTGTTTACATGATACCCAAATTGGCATTTTGCAAATACGATGGTGGGTTGTATAAATGACTTCAATTTACTATTTTCATGTTCCATACTCTTGAATTCTATGAGTTTATGCTTGAATACATATACCCACCATGTTTTGACTAAGTTATGTGGCAAACCTCTTATGTTGATGAAGGCCTTATGGCAAGACATGTGATTTACAAATGTTGTTATTGTTGAAGGGCAATTAAGCATACTCTGAGCTCATGAGAATGTTAAGAATGTTATAAATGATATGTAGCCATATTATTTGATATTTTGTTATGATGTACTGATGAGCAACTCTAATACGATGTTATGAGATTATGAGACTTTGCATATGATGACTATGAATTGAGTATTCCTTGGTATTGTAGCCTAGCACCGAGTGGACTTTGGTATGTTACCGTAGTCCGTTAACTATGTTGCCACCATAGGTTAGTGATGTGCTTATGGAATGAATAGCCGAAAAGGGTGTTGTTCTCATTAGGTACATGCTACATAATATCCGAAAAGGGTGGTGTTCCCGTAAGACTCCTATTGATATGGGTCAACCCTTTTGATCTAACCCACCTAGACTCAACCCATTGTTTTCCTTATGTTTGATCTAGTACAACATAAACAATGACTACGAAATTAAGGCAGTATAGGAACAAGCCCCAACTTTGTTACTAAACTCGTGCCAACAAAGAAGTATACAACAATTAGCCTACAAAATTTGTCCAAGCTAACATACTGCCTTAGAATGATTGTCTGTGTATTTAGATAGGGCACAACATCCCAGTCATGTTCTAGTCATGTGTCTGTCAAGTCAGTTGACATCCCTTACTGATAGTCCAACTTTTAAAATTCAAATTACAAGTCTATCTACAATTCCTAACAAGTCCCAAACAGCAAGAAACTCATATAATTGCCAATTGCCTACGAATGTGTAAGCACATGTGGGAAACCTTCAGATTTGGTGCCAAGGCATTACCCTTGGCACCTAAATTCGTTCCTGGCTTGCATGCCTATTTCATAGCCAAGCCCTGCACACGTGTCTATGTCATGGCACACAAGTCCTACCCAATACATCTTGCCATTGGGGTCCAATTTCCTGTGCCATTTCCCTTGACAGAACCTAGACTCAAAGTTGTTTAACCGTGACCATGATACCTCATCACCTTGCCTTACCTTAGCTTGCCCAGTCCTTGTCATACCTTAGCCACGCCCAGCCTTGCATTACTTTAGCTTACCCAGCTCTTGTCATACCTTAGCTTCGTCTCGCCTTGCATGCCCTGGCTATGCCAATGCCAAGGTCTTCCTTCACTTGAAATTTAACTTGACTGAATTCATGGTTCCTTGGCTAGGCTCATTAGGTAAATCACTAGCCAAGCCCGAGCCACTCAAACCATCAAGTTGAAGGTCATACAAACTTCCCCTACCTAATGATATCATCATCCTCGATGAGTATATTGCTTTGAAGCAGATTGCTGTGTGGGAACAGAATCAAGGTATGCTTTGATCTAGTCCTCAAAATGCCACAATGATATTCCCTTCTCGCAAGTTTCATCACATGCCTGCTTGCCTTTCCAATGAACCAGAAATTATGTTTACCTATTCTTCTTATGGTTTCCAATAGTTCTATGATCCAGAATCTTCACAATTTGATCTTTAAAATATACGTGTACAACTTGAGGAACATGTCACAACCCAAGCCTAGGGCCTAGATGTGACATGGCGAATGGGGAACCCGAAGGACCCCCAAACAAGCCTCTTAACTTATCATTACACATCATTAGTCATGGAAGCATATAAAAGACATAATGAGTAAGAATAGGGGACAATGGGACTAAGGGGAAAGCTTGCATAACATCATAATCAAGAGACAAGGAGTCAAAGCTCATATCATAAATACATAACATGTCAAACAAACACCTCTACTACTTAGATAAGAATGGGGTCCAAGAACAAGCAACCGCGCTCACCCTCATAGTCAAAATAGAAAATAAATAAGAGTGTCTCCATACATCACAACAGAAACATAGATAAACATCCCCGGAATGAAGGACTCACCAACTAGCTTGAGTAGTACGAACTATCCATGTGGAGGAGGAGGATGATCAACTCGGCTCCGGTTCCTACATGGTGATATTAATTAGTCAAGAGTATGCGTTAGTACGTTTGAATGTACTAAGTATCTAGGATGCAATACAGCAAGAGATAGGCAACATGATCAAAATGCATAACTATAGGCATTAGGTATAATATGACAATATGGTATGTATGATCGATCCTCAAGTAAAACATGCTTAAGTAACTCATGCTTATATAAGATATCATATGTGTAGAGACCAAGCAAAATTTCCAAAGTACAAACCCTTTGATAGGTTGATGATGATCTCACCCCAACACCCTGGTGATATGGTAGAAACCCCTCACATAGTTAGTCATAATCTCACCCTATCATCCTGGTAATGAAGTACAAACCCATCACATGGTTGATGAGTACATACCCCCATGTAGGTTATCAAGTCACTAACCCCTTGATTGGCTATAAAGGTACCAACCCCCCGACAAGGTTATCTGGGCTCTGAGTCCCCCCAGATCGGGCATGGTCTAATGCAACACGTTATATTGATTAAAACATATACACAAGTCCTGTTGAACATCATATAGTCATTCATATCATATCCCATGCTTTGGACGTTCAATTCATCAAGAAACCACATCCGGACATTTTAATAAACACTTAGAGGGTGTGTAGTGCTAATGTAAAACCATACAATTCAAGAGTGAAATCATGCAAGAAAATCCATTGTAAAACCATCAATCAACACCTTGCAACACCTGCTAGCAATTTACATCAAAACCACTAATCAAACTTCACATTAGGTCCAAGATTTATAGCTCAAACCATAGCAAAACAGTCACAATTTCATATAGCTTTAACATGTTCATAGACAAGTTCGTACTAGTAAACCCATTTGTAAAATCAACTTTAAATCATGCAAATTGAGTAAAAAGGAGATTAGGGAACCATGGCTGAAAGGACCCAATGGTTGAAGCCCACATACCTTAGCCTTGGAGAAACTCTTGGTGAAGATTGAAAATAGAGGCTTGAAGCTTGAAGGAAATCCTTAGATCCGGAAGGGGCTTTAAGACTTGAATTTAGGAGTGAAAATATGGCTAAGTGTTTGAGTGAGAATTGGGGAATGTTTAGGATAATATCAGGGTGGAATATGGCTAAGTATAGGTAAATACACGTTTGGGAACACTTAGGCCCAAGACCTAAATGTCTTGGGCCGAGTTGGAAAAACAGTCACCCAAATTGTACAGGGGCATGTCGCGGAAACGACGCGGAAAGTCCACTGTTTTCAGCCCCACTTGGAAAATTATAATTTGATTCGGTTGCTTATAAATTGGGGTTAGAAACATTTACCACTCAATTTGACCCCCTTAACAAGAATATGAAATTGAAATTTCGAAATAACGAACAAAGTTTTAGATATATGGAAATTATGATTCTGGGCACTTCCGAGGCACTTTTTGGTAGTTTTCAATATCTCCCCCTTGGGAACATTCGTCCCTAAATGTAAAAGAAACTTACGTGACAAGAGTGATCATAGAAAATCAGCCCCAACACGAATGCAACATTACATTTAAAACACCATTTTCAAAATCTCAATATAAGTGCAAAATCGTCATAATTTGTCAACTTAAACATGAATGCAGATGAATGACATAGGGGATGAAATATAAGAATTGAAATCACATAGGGGACTTACAATTAGTACCTTAGGCTTTAGTGGAGGGGAAAATATAAAGATACCGCTTTTGCATGTCCGTTTCAGCCTCCCATGTAGCACTTTCGACATGTTTGTTCCTCCAAAGGACCTTAATGGATGCCACCTCCTTGTACCTCAATCTCTTTACTTTCCTATCCAAAATCTGAATCGAAACCTCCTCATAAGTCAAGTTGTCCTCAACAACCCCCACAACATCAAGAGGCATAATAGCATTAGGATCACCGACACACTTCCTCAACATAGAGACATGAAATACCGGATGAACCAATTCCATGTCACTAGGTAACTTCAACTTATAAGCTACCTTGCCAACCCTCTTTATCACCTCATAAGGACCAACATATCTTGGACTCAACTTCCCCTTCTATCCAAAATGGATCACACCTTTCATTTGGCGAAAAATAGACCCAATCACCCACTACTTTGAATTCAAGGTCTCTTCTTCTCACATCGGCATAGGATTTTTGATGACTTTGGGCCGTCTTCAACCTTTCCCTAGTTATCCTAACCTTATCAAGAGCCTCCGTAACAAGATCTGGTCCCAACAAAGCTATCTCACCAACCTCAAACCATCCAACCTGTCATCTACAACGTCTCCTATAGAGAGTCTCAAAAGGAACCAACCATACCGATGCAAGAATGATAGCTATTGTTGTACGCAAACTCAATCAATGGAAGATGATCATCCCAACCACCTTTAAGATCCAACACACATGCTCTAAGCATATCCTCAAGGGTTTTGATGGTTCTCTCGGCTTGGCCATCCATTTAAGGGTGGACGGCCGTAGAAAGCTTAACTCTAGTACCGAGACCCCTTTGGAAAGATCTCCAAAAATGTGAAGTGAATTGTGCCCCACGATCCGATATGATAGACAAAGGAACCCCATGCAACCTCACTAACTTATGGATGTACAACCTTGCATACTCTTCATTCCCAAATATGGTCTTAACTGGTAGAACGTGAGCTGATTTTGTCGTCCTATCAACCATAAGCCAAATGGAATCAAACCCTTTCTAGTCTTGGGAAATCCCACCACAAAATCCATATTTATCTCCTCCAACTTCCAAGTAGGAACCTCAATGTATTGGGTTAGGCCACCCGGCCTTTGATGTTTGGCCTTGACTTGTTGACAACTATGGCAACCGAAAACGAATTTAGCAATGTCCCTCTTCATGCCTCCCTACCAATACACATCCCTCAAGTCTCTATACATTTTGGTGGAATCGGGGTGGATAGAATAAGAAGAATTATGGGCCTCATCAAGGATTTTCTCCCTCAAACCGTCAACACAAGGTACACACAACCTACCTTGGTACCTAAGGGCACCATCTCCCCCATGGGAGAAAACCTCCACCTTGCCCTCTTTCACCAAAGCCTTCAATTCTAACAAGTAGGGATCAAGCTCTTGTTTTGTCATCACCTCATCAACCAAAGAAGACTTAGAACCATCAACAACACCATTGTCACCAACCTCTTCCAACCTAACCCCCAACCTAGCCAACCGATGTACTTCCCTAGCCATCTCCTTATCACTACCATCAACATGAGCTAGGCTACCCATGGAGACCCTACTCAAGTCATACGCCACCATATTTTCCTTACTCGGATGATAATGCACATTCATATCATAGTCTTTAAGAAGTTCTTACCATCTCATTTGTCTCAAGTTGATATCTTTTTGAGTGAAGACATATTGGAAGCTTTTATGATCGTGAACACATCAACATGCACCTCATACAAGTAGTGATGCCAAATCTTTAGTGCAAACACAAAGGCGGCTAACTCTGGATCATGGTTAGAGTAGTTCCTTTGATGTACCTTGAGTTGTCTAGAAGTACAAGCTATGACCTTAACATTTTGCATCAACACACAACCCAAACCAACCCAGGAAGCATCAAAATACACCATATATCCCTTAAGCCCATTCGGTAGTGATAATATAGGAGTGGATACAAGCTTATCTTTAAATAATTGTAAGCTCCTCTCGCATTCATCGGTCCACACAAACTTAAACTTCTTTTGAGTCAATTTTTTCATAGGGGAAGCAATGGAGGAGAACCCATTCACAAACCTTCGAAAGTAGCTCACTAAGCCCAAGAAACTCCTAATATCCGATGGGGTCAATGGTCTAGGCCAATTTCTAATCACATCGGTCTTCTTAGAACCCAACTTAATACCATCCACAAACACTACATGACCTAGGAAAGCAACCTCCTTCAACAAAAATTCACACTTTTCATACATTGCATACAATTTCTCCTCCCTCAATCTTTGCAAAACAACCCTCAAAATGACCCATATGCTCCTCCCTACTATGTGAATAGATCAAAATATCATCAATGAAGACCACAACAAAGGAGTCAAGGTAGGGTTTGAAGACCTTATACATTAGGTCAATGAAGATGGCCGGTGCATTGGTCAACCCAAAATACATCACAACAAACTCATAATGCCTATATCTAGTTCTGAAGGTCATCTTGGGGATGTCACACTCCCTCACCTTCACTTGATGATACCCGGATAGAAGATCAATCTTAGAGAAATGGCTAGCCCCTTGCAATTGGTCAAACAAATCATCAATCCTTGGGAGAGGATACCTATTCTTGATGGTGACCATATTGAGTAGCCGGTAGTTAATACACATCCTAAGGGATCCATATTTCTATTTCACAAACAACATCGAAGCACCCCAAGGTGATTAGCTAGGTATAATAAATCCCTTCTCCAATAAGTCCCTCAATTGTTCCTTCAACTCCTTCAACTCCGCCTGGGCCATATGGTAAGGGGGAATAGAAATGGGTTGAGTATAGGGGAGGAGATCTTTGCCAAAGTCTATTTCCCTTTCGGGAGGAACACTGGGAAGGTCATTTAGGAAGACATCAAGAAACTCATTTACAACCAGAACTGACCCTATGGGAAGTACTTTAGACTCCACACCCTTAAGCATCACAAGATGGTAAGCACACCCCTTAGAGATCAACTTACGGACTTTAATGCAAGAGATGAATTTACCCTTGACAACCACATCTTGACTTTTCCACTCAAGGACGGCTTCATTTGGAAATTGAAATTTGACCCTACGAGTTCTACAATCAATAGAAGCTTAGTAGGCATGCAACCAATCCATCCCAAGAATGACATCAAAATCGACCATGTCTAATTCAACAAGATCACAAGGCAACACTTCATGCAAGATGCAAATAGGACAATTTTTATGAACTTTCCTAGCAATAATAGATGCACCAATAAGAGTAGATACTTCATGTGACTCATGCAACAACTCGTGGTTAACATGGAACCTTTTTAGCAACAAAAGGGGCAACAAAGGAAAGAGTGGCACCCGGATCAATCAAAGCATATACATCAAAGTTAAAGATTTTTAACATACCAGTAACAACGTCGGGAACCTCACCAAACCCATGGCTCCCATGTAGAGCATAAAATCGATTGTGCCTTGGGGAACCACCTTGATGACTACCCCTACCCTATGGAACCGCATTTGTACCGCGGTCTTAGTTATGGTTTCTTGGACAATCCACCTTTTTGGTGACCAAGCTCCCCACATTCAAAGCATGCGTTAGAATCTTTCAAACATAGGTCTCTATGATTTCTTCCACATTTAGGACACACATCAGTAGGGGACACACCACTAACACCTTCGGGCCTAGGGAAATCATTGGCAAACCCCTGATTGGTAGCATGGGAATACCCTTGGCCTTCGTAAAATCTAGCACCCTTTTGGAACTTATCCTCAAAACGGACCCTCTTGGCCTCACGGCCTCTTCTCTTCCTCAACTTTTCCCCTTTCATTTGTTCGGCATATGTCATCAATCGAGATAAGTCCATATCACTAACTAGCATGGCGGACTGGCATTCTTCACTCACCAAGTCGGAGACCCCCCAAAACAAACTTGTTCATCCAAGATCTTGGATCGGCCACCATATGAGGAGCATACTTTGAATGTTGGTTGAACTAGAGGGCATACTCCCTCACACTCATGGAACCTTGTTTCAAATTCATAAACTCTACCAACTTGGCTTCCCTAAGCTCAAAAGGGAAGAACCAATTAAGAAAAGCCAATTTGAGCTCCTCCCAAAGCACCACATTACCATTTCCCTTCTCCCTCTTCCATTGGTCATACCATATTTGGGCTACCCCTTTGAGTTGGTACTCCGCCTTTTCATTCGTCCCAACATCCATGATATTCAAAATCTTGTAGACCTAATCACTGAACTCTTGTGGATCTTCATCCACCTTTGACCCATAGAACATAGGAGGATTCATCCTCATGAAGTACCTTTCCATAGCTCCCAAGGTAGTAGCATAAGAGGCTTGGGCCCCTTGATTGATTTGGTTGGCCACAACTTGGGCAAGCATAGTAAGAGCATCGCGGAGCTCACCATTGGTAGGTTGCTCCTTGGGAGTTCGGACCCTTTTTCCCTTGAGTGTTAGGCATGATATAGCATAGAAAAGAGTAATCATTAGGGGGAAAAACTTATTACAACTCTATAGCATGACACAGAACATAAAGAAGGGTAACATTTCCTAAAACGCCTCATAGCTTCCTATTCATAGTCATGGCTCGATTCACAATCATGAATAGGACTCCAATCAATGTGGTGTGTTGGACTCCGAGGATCTATCAACCTAGTGCTATGATACCAACTTTTTCACGACCCAAGCATAGGGCCTAGACGTGACACGGTGAATGGGGAGCAAGAAGGAACCCCAAACAAGCCTCTTAACTTATCATTACACATCATTGGTCGCGGAAGCATATAAAAGACGTAAAGAGTAAGAATAGGGGACAATGGTACTAAGGGGAAAACTTGCATAACATCATAATCAAGAGACAAGGAGTCAAAGCTCATATAGATACATAACATGTCCAACAAACACCTCTCTTACTAAGATAAGAGCGGGGACCAATACAAAGCAACCGAGCTCACCCGCATAGTCAAAATAAAACATAAAGAAGAG
>JAPFFP010000099.1:3474554-3495775 GCA_026153255.1 Solanum medicagineum
AACCATCCTCCGAATGCAGGGGAGGACTCACCACGATCTGAAATCAAGAAGCTCTGAACCTCAACGATTAGTCTGCTAAAGTCCTCTGTCTACTAAATCTGCATCATAAAATGATGCAGCACCAAAAGGGCATTAGTGTGTGGATTAGACTGTATGTAAAACGGGTTAAAGTAAATAGTAAAGGCAAGATAATATAGTATGACCTCAACTCATCGGTTTCTCAACCTCAACTTCATATAAGGAATAGAACTTTATCACATCACCATCAATCAAGATTCATACTATCATATCAACATCAGAGTAGTGTCATCAGGGGACCTATTTGGGAGTTTCTTGGACCTACACCCATTACCCATGAGCCGGTGATGATACAACAAAGCGATGTTGTTGCTGAATCTGCCCAGTACCTTTCTTGGGGTGTAAGGGCGTACATCAATGGTTTATAATGACATCACATCCTCTTTTGGGACTAAGGAAACATTCGTTTCACATGGTCCAATCCTCTGCTACGTTGGCCACTTAGGTAAGTGTGAGTGGGACTCACTCTTACTCATTTTAGGTGCTCAATGCTCCTCCAAGGACTCAACATGCTCATAAACATCATCATCAATGTTTCTCATCATTTAGTCTCTTTTGGAAAAGGGCATCATCCCATCTCATCATCTCTCAACTTGGGAATATTATTGAACATTCTTTAAAACTCAAGTGTGACCTCTTAAAGACTCTAAGGGACTCACTCTATCAATTCCAGCAACATTATCATCAGTACTCACTCAAATAAAGACACAAACCACAACAATCATGCAAACCTACGAAATTCAGGCTCTAGACATCGACCCCTAGCTTCATTCATGGGTTCTTCAACAATTAAGCACGCATAGTTTGCACAATAGCTCAACTAGTCAGTTGAACAAATAATTAAAGTTATGATGCTCATCAACTTACTAAAATACATGTAGAATAATAGTAGTTTTGAAGATAACATTCAAGGAATTGAAACATGAATCCTTCACCTATCAACTATCAATCTAATTCAATCAAGGAGGCACATGGGAGGATAATCCCATTTTCTGGGTAGTTTTTTACATGCCTGGTATGGAGTTTGACACGCAATTTCTCAGGAAATCAGCCTCAATCCTTAGAACCCTTGCTCTTTTTCCTCTTCTTCACTGAAGGAATCTTCTTAGATTTTTGTGTAAGGACTTTAGAATAGGTTTTTTTAAAAAACCTTTTTAGATTAAAACGATTTATATTGGTCATGGATCAAGTCTAGAAGGGGTGGAGAAAAGTATAGAATGCCCTAAAAATATTTAAATTTTTAAACTTCGGTGGAACAGGTCCACGACGCGGACCTGTCGCTCACTTGTGTATTTTCAAAATTTCAATCCCTGTCGAAAAATTGAAAAAAGTATAAGTGTGGGTCCATGACAGATCTGCATCGCGGCCCCAAGGTGCACCCTCACTATCTCAATTTTTGGATCAAAAAATTATTTTTCTATCCAATTGCTCTAAAATCAGGGCAAGACCACTTTTCTATCCAATTTTTTGTGCTGATCGTAAATCAGTCTCAAATTTTCCGTTCGAGCTTGGAAAGACGCGTTATGCATACGATTTTCTAGTGGCATTTCAGAAATTTCGTGGGTTATTACATCATCTCCCCCTTGGGATCATTCATCCTCGAATGATTAGTAAAGGTAGAATAAAGGCACGAGTAGACTCAAAACTCATCTCACTTATTGCTCTCGAACTCTCGAACTCCCAACTATTCATCACTTATCTATCTTTGTCTTAGACTTGGGAATAGAACCTGATTAATACATTAACTCAATGAAAGGAGGCATTCAATAGCGTTAAGGATAAGGAAATTACCTTCAACATCATTATCATTCGACACGAATAGGTATGGGTATTTGAAGTTCATCGCTTCCTCAGCTTCCCACGTAGCTTCCTCAACAAAATGATTCCTCTATAGAACTTTGACGGAGGCTATCTCTTTATTCCTCAGTTTACGAGCTTGTCGATCAAGGATCTGGACTGGAGCTTCCTCATAAGACAGGCTATCCTTTACTCCCGTATTCTTAATAGGAATTTCTAAGGCGGGATCTCCCAAACACTTCTTCAGCATCGAAACATGAAACATCGGATGAACTCCATCTAGCTCGGAAGGCAAGTCTAGCTCATAAGAAGTCTTCCTAATCCTTCTCACAATCTGGTACGGTTCCATATAACATGGACTCAACTTCCCTTTCTTGGCAAATCTCATGACACCCTTCATGGGAGACACCTTCAAGTACACCTAATCATCCACCTCAAACTCCAAGTCTCTTCTCCTCACGTCCGTATAAGACTTTTGATGACTTTGTGATTTCTTCAACCTTTCTCTGATAACTTTTACCTTCTCCATAGACTAGTGGATAAGATTAGGTCCAATTCATTCAGATTCACCAATCTCGAACCAGCTAATCAGTGATGTACATCTCCTCCCGTATAATGCCTCATAAGGAGTCATTCAAATCCTGGCATAGTAGCTATTGTTATACTCAAACTCAATCAATGGTGGATGGTTATCCCAATTTCCCTTGAAGTTGATGACACACGCTCTCAACATATCCTCCAAGGCTGAATGGTGCGCTCTGCTTGACCATTTGTCTGCGGGTGGAAGGCTGTGCTAAAATTCACTTTCGCACCCAATCCTTTCTAAAACGATCTCCAAAACTTAAGAGGTGAATTGAGCTCCTCTGTCTAAGATGATGGACAAGGAAACCCCATGGAGCCTTACAATCTCACAAATATATAGTCGAGCATACTCCTCAGTCATATTAGATGTCTTGACTGCCAAGAAGTGGGCAAATGATTTAGTCATTTTATCCACAACTACACATATTGAATCATGCTGCTTTCGGGATCCTATTAAGCCGGTAATGAAATCCATGTTGATCCTCTCCCACTTCCACCCAGGAATTTCAAAGTTCTGAACTAATCCACACGGTCTTTGATGTTCAACCTTGACTTGTTGACAATTGGGGCACTTAGAGACGAATTCAGCAATGTCCCTCTTCATTCTATTTTACAATAGACTTCTCTCAAGTCGTGATACATCTTGGTAGAACCGGGGTGAATAGAATATCTAGAGGTATGAGCTTCGGCCAAGAGCCTCTCTCGAATACCATCAACATCGAGCACACACAGTCTTCCTTGATATCTCAACACCCCATCTCCCCCTTTGGAGAAAACCATCACCTTCTCCTTGTGAACCCCTGCTTTCAATTGCAACAAGATAGGGTCTTGGTCTTGTTTTTCCTTCACTTCTGACACTAAGAACGAAGCATACCCATTCTTAACATTGACCCCGCCTTCATTGTTCTCCTCATGTTGCACTCCCAATCGAGCCAACCTATGAACTTCCTTCGTCAATTGTCTCTTCCCGTCCTTCACATAGGCAGTGCTACCAATATACAACATGCTAAGAGAATCAGCAATAACATTAGCCTTACCTGGGTTGTAGAGGATGCTCATATCATAATCCTTGAGCAACTCCAACCATCTCCTCTTCAACAGGTTGAGCTCCTTCTGACTGAACACATATTGCAAACTCTTATGGTCAGTGGACATGTCCACATGCACTCCGTATAAGTAGTGACATCAGATCTTAAGTGCGAATACCACTGCTACCAACTCGAGATCATAAGTCGGATAATTCTTATCATGGATCTTAAGTTGTTTGGAAGCATAAGCTATCACTTTCCCCTCTCCATAAACACACAACCCAATCCAACTCTGGATGCATCACAGTATATCACAAAGTCTCCCGTCCCGTCGGACAAGGTCAAAATTGATATTGTAGTCAATCTAGTCTTCAACTCTTGGAAGCTCTTTTCACATTCCTCAGACCACTGAAACTTGTCCTTCTTCTGAGTTAGCTTAGTCAATGGTGCTGACAAAGAAGAGAAGCCCTTAACAAATCTAGTATAGTAGCCTGCCAAACCCAAGAAGCTTCTTATTTCCGTTAGAGAAGTTGGTCTAGGCCAGTTCTTGACCGCTTCAATTTTCTGAGTATACACCTGAATACCATCTTTTGAAACAACATGGCATAAGAAAGCCACAAACTTGAGCCAAAGCTCACACTTTGAGAATTTTTCATACAACTCATGGTCTTTGAGCATTTGCAAAACCACTCGAAGATGAACATGACCACGTAGATATCAAGATATGGTCTGAATAACCTGTTCATCAAATCCATGAAAGCTGCAGGTGTATTTGTCAACCCAAAGGACATGACCAAGAACTCAGAATGGCCATACCGTGTCCTAAAGGCTATCTTTGGAATATCATTTTCCCTCACTTTCAACAGATGGTAACTCGATCTGAGGTCTATCTTGGAGAAACAAGTAGCACCGTAAAGTTGGTCAACTAGATCATCGATTCTCAGCAGAGGATACTTATTATTTATTGTGACTTTGTTCAGTTGATGGTAGTCTATACACATTCTGAGAGACCGATCTTTCTTACTTGTGAACAGGACAGGAGCACCCCAAGGAGAGCCACTAGGCCTTATGAGACCTTTCTCTAACAAGTCTTTCAATTGTTCTTTCAATTCTTTCAACTCTGTGGAGGCCATTCTATAAGGTGGAATCGAAATGGGTTGGGTATCGGGAAGGACATTAATCCCAAAGTCAATCTCCTTATCAGGAGGGACTCCAGGTAGATCATCAGAAAACACCTCAGGAAACTCATTTACAATCGGGACTGACTCAAGAGTACAAGATTCAACATCACCAGACTTAACTCACACGAGGTGATAAATACAACCTTTGAAGATCAACTTTCTAGCTCTAAGATAAGAGATGAACTTGCCCTTAGGTGCAACATACCTCTCTTTCTACTCTAGAATAGGGTCATTAGGAAATTGGAACTTAACAATTCGGGTTCTACAGTCAACAGAAGCATAACGGCATGAAGCCAATCCATGCCAAGTATCACATCAAAGTCAACCATCTTCAATTCCACCAAGTTAGCTGAGGTATCTCTATGATAAATAGATACTATAAAATCCTTGTAAATCCTCTCAGCTAATATAGACTCACCAGTAGGAGTAGAAAACAGCAAAAGGTTCAAGCAAACACTCTGGGAGAATCCCAAACTTACTAGCCACATAAAGAGTCACAAAAGATGGCACCCGGATCAAGCAATGCATAACAATCAAAGGTAAAGACTCAAACCATACTTGTAATAAACATCTGGTGCAATCTTTTGATCCTGTCGATTACCCATAGCATAAAGAAGGTTTATCCTACCTCCTGTACCTGTTATATGACCCCTCTGATGACTGCCAGTTAGGGATGTTGTGGAGGACTGTACTTTATTTCTTTCTTCACCTCGTCTTCTTTTCTAGAACTCATGCTGGAAGTTACCTATCTCCCATATAGAAACCAAGCATTTGTGCCCAATTGGCACCTACTCAGATGGATCTTCCCACAATTGCCAGATGGTGGCTTTCCTTTATGGCCTTGAGTCACACTGGCCTGAGATTGGGCGCCCTGAGACCTGAAATTCCAGAATCCCTGAGACTCTTGATCATACCTATTTAGCTCAACTGGTGAACTCACTACAGAAGATGCATTATGAGATGATCAGTTCTGGAAGTAGTACTTATCACCCTTAGTCTGCCTCTGTTGGCTAGGCTCATGTCCTAATGATTTTGCCTTTATGTTCATCTGCTCCACCCTATCTCTTTTCTTATCCTCCTCTGTCTGCTGGGCATACACCATAATCCTAGAGATGTCCATGTTGGGGATCAACAAGGCTGCCTTATATTCTTTCTGCACATACTTACCCAAACCAGACACAAACTTCCTCATCCTGGCCCTCATGTCTTGGACCATCTCCGGAGCATACCTGGACAGCTTAATAAACTTAAGGTTGTACTCCTTGACTGTCATTCCTCCTTGCTTCAAGTTCACAAACTCATTTACGTCCACCTCAATCAACTCTTTAAAAGAAACTAGTCAAGGAAAGCAGCTTGGAACTCTTCCCATTATGCAGGCTCTGCATTCTCACCCCTACTCTCTTCCCATTGGTTGTACCAAACATTATCAACGTCCTTCAATTGGTAGGAATAGATCTCCATTCCCCCAATCCCATCTGCATGCGTCACTTTTAGGATCTTATACATCTCATCAATACAATTTTGCGGGTCCTCCTCCAACTTCGACCTCGTATATACTGGCGGGTTCATCCTCAAGAAGTCTCTGAGTCAGGTTGTATCTCCATGCTCCTGTGAGCTAGAACTACGAGCATGAGGACTGCGACTGTTACCCTGGGAGGCCACCAATTGAGTCAGCATAGTGATGGCTCCCCTAAACTCTGCCTCGATACTGGGAGTTGGATGGGGCTGAGCACGGGGCGCCTGTGGGACCGCAACAGTCCTGGCAGAACATCCCCGTCTCTTTGTCTCTATCTGAACTGGGACCTCTGGTTGGGTGTTCTCAGCAATTGGGCTTGAGGCATCTCTCTAAGCAGCTATTCTCTTTGGTTGCAGTTTCTACAATACGTATAATGCACGAATTAAAAGGAGATTCTTCATAGAGTTAAACTCTATCGCACGAATTCTGATCAGAGAAGAAGGGTAACACTTCCAAATGTCCTATAGCCTCCTGCTTATGAAGTGTGGTGCCTAACAAACCAATAAACAAAACTCTACTAGATACGGCTTCATAAACTCCCTAAGACACTCGAACTCTTAGCTCTGATACCAAGTTTGTCGCACCTCAGGAAGGTACCCTAGGCATAACTGGCACTCGGAGACTACTGTTAGCCCCCAAGCGAACCACCTAGTCTCATCGCATTTGTTTAATCAATTCATTTACGGAAGGTATTAAAGAAATATTCTGACTGTCAGTGGGCTATCAGACTCATCATCAACATCCATCATATGAAGCAAGATTAAGGAAACAAACTTAGTTTAAAAGTAGAATAATAGAGGGGAAAGGAACCCCAACATCTATCGTCATCTGTCTACATCTATGAAACCTCTATAACTACTATCTAAGAAGGTACCATGACAGGCCATGGCTACCACAATCAATGAAAAATAACTTAATAAGACTAAATAAATAACCATCCTCTGAATGCAGGGGAGGACTCAGCACGATCTGAAATCAAGAAGCTCTGAACCTCAACGATTAGTCTGCTAAAGTCCTCTATCTACTGAATCTGCATCATAAAATGATGCAGCAGCAAAATGGCATTAGTATGTGAAAAGTATTGTATGTAAAACGATTAAAGTAAATAGTAAAGGCAAGATAATATAGTATGACCTCAACTCATCGATTTTTCAACCTTAACTCCAGATAAGGAATAGAACTCTATCACATCACCATCAATCAAGATTATACTATCATATCAACATCAATGTACTATCATCAAGGGGACCTATTTGGGAGTTTCTCTAACCTACACCCATCACCTATGAGCCAGTGATGGTACAACGAAGCGATGTCATTGAGGCAGCCATCCAGTACGTTGTCGGGGTGAAAAAGCGTACATCAGGGGTTTATAATAACATCAGGTCCTCTTTTTGTACTAAGGAAACATTCGTTTCTCACGGTCCAATCCTCTGTTATGCTGGCCACGTAGTTAATGAGTGTGAGTGGGACTCACTCTTACTCATTTTTGGTGCTCAATACTCCTCCAAGGACTCAACATGCTCATAAACATCAGCATCAAGGTTTCTCATCGTTTAGTATCTTCTGGACAAGGGCATCATCTCATCTCATTATCTCTCAACTCGAGAATATGATGAACATTCTTTATAACTCAAGTGTGACCTCTTAAATACTCTAACGGACTCACACTCCATCAATTCCAGCAACATTATCATCAGTACTCACTCAAATCAAGACCCAAACCACAACAATCATGCTTACATATGAAATTCAGGCTCTAGACATCGACCCCTAGCTTCATTCATGGATTCTTTGTCGATTAAGCATGCATAGTTTCTACAATAGCTCAATTAGTCAGTTGAACAAATATGAAGTTATGATGGCCGTCAACTTACAAAAATACATGTAGAATAATAGTAGTTTTCAAGATAGCATTCAAGAAATCATAACATTAACCCATCACCTATTAACTATCAACCTAATTCAATCAAGGAGGCACATGGGAGGACATTCTCATGTTTTGGGTAGCCTTTATATACCTAGTACAGAGTTTGACACTCAATTTCTCAAGAAATCAACCTCAATTCTTTAAACCCTTACTCTTTCTCTTCTTTTTCACTCAAGGCCTCTTCTTAAATATTGGCACAAGGACTTTAGGATAGGTTCTTTTAAAACCTTTTTAGGATAAAAATGACTTATATTGGGAGTGGATCAAGTCTAGAAGGGGAGGGAAAAAGTCTAGAATGCCCCTCAAAAGATTTAAAATTTTAAACTTCGGTAGAACAAGTCGAGAAAACAAGTCCGCGACGCGGACCTGTCCCGCACCTATGTATTTTCAAAATTTCAACCCCCGTTGAAAAATTGAAAAAAAATAAGTGTGGGTTCACGAAAGGTCCGCGTTGCGTCCCCAATGCGCACCTTCATTGTCTCAATTTTCGGATCAAAAAATTATTTTTCGATCCGGTTGTTCTAAAATCGGGTCGAAACCACTCTCCCACCCAGTTTTTTGTACTGATTGCAAATTTGGTCTCAAATTTTTCATCCGAGCTTGGGAAGACACGTTATGCGTACGATTACGTTTTAGGGGCATTTCAAAACTTCGCGGGGTGTTACATGAGCCTTCCCTACTTCAGAGGAATCATTATATTTTTTTTCATCTTGCTTTTAGAGTTAGATTTGATCAATCTTACCTTATTTTGAGGTTGTCGTGGGTGTGTCATTGGCACCATTTGATAGTGATGGAGGCTTCATAGACTAGAGTCAAATGTTGATGTTAAGACTTGTTGAGCTAGCTCTTCCTACTAGCCCTTTTATTTATTGATATTATTTTGATACTAGATGAGATGTGCTCATTACTTTCCCTACTCTTCCGCTAATTGTCTTGAATTTATTGATTGAATGAATGTGATGAGGCCAAGTGGGTCGCTTGGGGACTAGCAACAGTTTCTGAGTGTCAATTACGTCTAGGGTACCTTACTGGGGCGTGACAAAATTGGGTGTCAAGATCTATCATTAGGTAACAATTGAAAGTCTCATGTTGTGTAACTATTGATTTGGTGTGATCGCGATCATGTCATTATCTAAATGTTTTCTTCTAATTCATTTTGTCTTTACTTATTATTTAATATAGGAAAATGATTCAAATATTCCACCGAACTTTGAGAAAAGAAATATTTATATTAGCTATTAAAAATCTGCTTTTTGAGAAAAAGTTCATCTATGACATTAGTTTTAATTCTAATTTTGCAAAACCACCCAATAACTTTTAACATTTTTCAATTGGAGTGTTGGATCAAATGTATTTTATTTGCACCATCTTCTTCAAGAACAATAAGAACACATGAACAATGTTATACCGAAAAATAATTTTTTTGAAAACAAGGAAATTCGAAAATCAAAAATCAATTTAAAACTCAATTAATTTAAGTATAAACTAAATTTTCGAAATGCGAAAAAAAAACGGAGTCGCCACCTAATTTTAAGCATAATTAGGAAACCATTTTAAAATATTTAAAACGACCTAACAGAAAAATCTTTTTAAGATCCAGAAAAAGAGTTCGGATTCACATTTCCACTTCAAGAAGATTTTACGCACTTGAAATGGCTACTAAATACGGTTATCCGGCGATTAGCAGATTTGACTAACTTTTGACTTGAAAAAAGATTGACTGATTTTTGAAATTGACTAATTTTAAAAGACTTTGACTAAACTTGAAAGAATTTGACTAAACTCGAAACAATTTTGACTGGACTCAACAAAACTGAAAAGCAATTGACTGAACTTGAAAAATTGACTGAGTTTGAAAATAGAAGTAATATGATAAAATCACCTTTTTTATTTTTTATTATATTTTCCTTATCTTTATTTTTTTTTATTATTATTATTTTTAAATGAAAAATACACTTTTTCAAAATAAAATGAAAATAACATAGATGACTTTGACATGTTGGGGAATTTAATTAGATTGAAACCAATAATATAATGTTAGCATCCTAACAAATACAAATATATATAAACAAGATAAAATAAAAGAAGAGACTAGAAGTGATTTTGGGCCTTTGTCCCATTTAAATTTTTATTGCAACTTTTGGGCATTTTTCTTGTGCTGTTGTAGACTGTTCTCCGAAGTCAAGAGAGTACGGGTTGATTTGAAGAGGATGAAGTTTGAGCCTCCGTGGCCCAAGGAAATACAAATGAGAGAGGAGTCCACAACGGACTCGGATTGGTATATTCATGCAAAGAAGAGAGACATGGATTAGTTATCCAACTCATCATAGCATAAATAAGAATGAAATAGAGATACACCTTAACTCTAAAACCCGTAAAAAAACAAATGCGGGGACTTAGAAAACAATATTGAAAGAGACGAATGAGAAAAGAAATATAGCTTCTAGATCCATGGGCATATAGCATAGCATTTGATAGCACACAAGCTCAAAATAAATCACTTAAACTTGGAATTCAACCTGGCAAACATACAAACTAAGATTTATACTTCAAGTTCAAAATCCATCAGAATCACAGGATTTTATATACTGAAATTTGGACAGATTCGAGGGTGAAAACATAATTTGACAGCTGAAAAACAAAGCTCAATACAAAACACAAATTTTATGGAAAATACTGTTGCTTCGACAGTAAAGCAGGTTCAGACAGTAGCTAAGGGATCAGGTGGTTGTTTAATTAACTGTAAAATTCCAAGCCACCACAACTAGAGATCATATAATGTCATAGCATCATTAAATTAACAGTAGCTACGCCTTAGCAAGACAGAAAACAGAGAAAACAGCAGCAGGACCCTAACAAGAAAACTTGATTTCCAGTTCATCAAAATGAGAGCGACATTTCAGGAGGATGCAGACGCAGATGAACTCAAATAGATTGTTTCAAGAGAGAACACCAAACGATTAAGCACGACTGATGGAGTAAATCTTACAACAAATACAGAAAGATGAGAGGCATTGAACACAGGAATGAACTTATTTTGGAAAAGAGGACAGCAAGGAACCATTATAAACTGACTTTGAGATGAAAGCGCTTCACATTTAATCAATGAACTAGGCCCTTTGAGGCAACTATAATGCACTCTACAACATATTATCAGGCTATATTCGTATGTTAACATGCTTAGAGGTTGTTCAAGTAGGACTATTTATAAATTAATCGATGCAGACCACAATATATGTGCACACATACGGTATGCCAAGCAAATCTGACAAGCAAATCTGAATCATGTTAACACTGTTAAAGCCTCGATACTAACAAGCAAATCTGGATCAAATGAGTTAAGGAAGTCACAAATTGTATTTCATCTAAAGAAAACTCAACAAGGCTCGAAATAGGTTAATACAACATCTAAACAGCACCAGAAATAGAGATAGATAACAGAGGAACTTCACTACATAAACACAGACTCAAAACGCAAAGGATCTCCTACACGACTCAAGCTATTAACTGGCTTAAGTGAGAGTGACAATGCTAAACGAAATCAGAGATATAAATGGGGAGGAGTATCTTAATTTAGGCAAAAGGGGACATGACAATGGCAAATACTCTCTCCTTGATGGACCAAAACAGAATAGAAAACTTAGAAACATGTAAATAAGGAAATAGACTCATAGACATGCATATGGCTACTTAATGACCAAGCCAAAGCATCACTCAATGACTTTGAAAGCATACAGACAAGTTGCATTCACAGAAAGATAGATTGACAGCATTTCGAAGAACCAGAAAACAACAACAAGATGGACTGACAAGCTAAAGCTTAAGCATTATAGCATGTACTCGAGAAGCACAATCACTTCAATATTAGTTTGATTCTTTAGCAATTTGTCAGTGAGTCAAGAGTACAGTAATAGCATTACAAATACAGCCCCAGGAATGACTTCACGACCAAACAACAACAGCACCACAACATCAACTTCATCACAACAGTGCATTTCAATCAAAATGAGCCAAATGCAAGTATGAAGAGCCTCAGCAAACACGTTCAGTCACAATACATGAGATTCGAATGAAAAGTGGGATTGGGTTATTACCTTTGCCGAAGCAGTGAAACTGAGATGACGAAGAGCCTGAGAAGCTTTCACCACCAAGCTTAAGTTCGTATACGAATATTCCGAGATTGAACTTTTTCTGCGATTAACTATGGCTCGTTAAGCTTTCTAGATTTTCCTTGTCGACCGCTAACTCCCCCTTAAAACGAAGAAGAAGAGCGATTATATAGGTCCCAAAATTAGGGCGAATCGAGGAATTAGGGGATCGATTTTGAATTCAAAATCAAAATTCGATCCTTGGGGACAATAAAATCTTTGGGATTTTGTTAAAAAGGAAAAAAAATCCTCAACAGATCAAAGACTCATCGTTGATTGAGGGATCAAGATGCACGCGTAGGGAGTGGAGCAGGTGATCGCTGGGGAATTTTGGAGAAGCAGAAGGAGTGATGGGAGAAGATAGAGTTGTTGGATTTTCTGGTTTTGGCTTTAATTTTGGTTTTCTGGTTTTTCTTTGGCTTTGGTTTTCTGGTTTTCTTCGTTGAAAATGGAGAAGAAAGAGAAAAGAAGGAAGAGAGAAGAAAGAAATTGGGGGCGCGTGGCCCCCATGCGCTGATATATAATTTTTTTTTGAAAATAATGATTTAAAAATCGTTAAAACAAAAATAAAACTCGATAATAAAATTACGTTGTGGAGGGTAAAAATTGGTTGTCAACAAACAACAACAAAGAATTTCAAATTTTTAACTTTTTTATTTCTTCACAAAATCATCTCAAATTTTAATAGTAGCATTCGTCTGAGCTATATGCTAAAACTCAATATTTTTGGAAATTTTGAATATAGGCTCAAAAAATATTTCAAAAAACTAAATTAGCCTCAAAATCTTGAAATTCTACTTTGATTCATGCTTTTGTTATTATTTTTGATAGTAGGTTTTTATTCTCTAGTATTTTTTGAGTTTATACTTAACATTTGAAGTGATTTGAAGTTATGGAGAAAATTCTACCATTAAATGAGGCTGAAATTTTGAAGAAGTTTTTTAGTGTGTCTTGTTGAGTTAAGTTGAATTCGAGCTCAAAAGATATAAAATTTTGATATCTAGCTTGGAGAAATTACTCTTGAAATTTGAGGTGATTCAATGAAGAATTGGAGAAGTTGAAAATTTGAAATTCTTGGTGTCTTTCATGTGTTTTTGAAGAAGGAGAAAAAATAATACATTTGATCCAACACTCTGGTTGAAAATGTTAAAAGTTTTTTGGGTGATATTGTAAAGTTGGGGTTAAAAAATAATGGTATAGATGAGTCTTTTCTCAAATAGCAATAACATATATGAGTCAAACTTTTAATGGAAGATACAACTGAGCCTTTTTTCGATATTTAGTGGCATATTTGAGCATTTTTACATTTAATGTGATTTTATTTTATCCTTTTCCTATCTTTTTAAGGTAGCTCACTCTACCTCATTACCTTTTTTTTTTAGGTTTATTTTTCAAATTGCTAATTTTTTATATTATATTATTATAAATAGAGGTAATGATACAGTCTATTGATATGTTGCATTTTTTAAAACAAAACCATACAAAAGACACCACAATATCATAAAATACATTATAAAATAATATGTTGATGTAACAACCATCTAAACTGAGGAAACTTATTTCCCTCCAAGTAAATCACACCTCATAACTACATAAGACGCTATTAAATATAAAAATATTTTTTCTTATTTTCAAACATAACAAAACTGGATTTGGTATTGATGTTTGATCCCTAAAAATATAAAATAAAATATGCTATTTGAATAAAAATTGAGCTGATTTCAGGTTAAAGTTCACTTTGTTAAAATTTAAAATTATAGTCTGATTGTATTACGTATGTATTAACGCTGTATTATAATTGTATGTATGTTTAATTTGTATAAAAATTGTTTATCAAGTTTGCATATGCGTTGTAGTTGTGATAAAATTTATTATTTCTATTTCTTTTTCATGACAATAATATGACTCATTCTTTTTTTCTTGAAAAACTAAATACCACAAACATTAATTTTCTAATTGGCATGTCACATCATTAAACCATTCTCTTGATAATAGATCTATTTAACCCATTAATCTCATTTAATCAAACCTATATCTTATATACTACGAAAAACACGTAAACTAAATATGGATTTATTTGAGGATTATACAAAGAGTAACATTTTGCAGCTATATCTAATTTTCTGCAAAATTTTCTAATCAAATAAAATTCGGTGAAGAAACTTTTATAAATAATTATTATCTGAGAATTTTAATTCACATGTAAATTATATGTAAATATTTGTTTAAAAAAAAATAAAAACTGAAAGTCCGCAAGTAATTGTCTAAAAATAAATAAATTAATAAGAATATTAAGATTGGCATCGTAAAAATTTGTCGAAAATAGCAATTTATTAGTTTAACCTTCATTTTCAATTTAATCTCTCTATTTTATTCTTTAATGACAAATATATATATATGTATATACACACTGATACACTCCTCGACTTGAGCCACAAAAAACAAATGAGACTGAGTTTTTTATTTTCCTTCAATAACACATATTTTACAAGATTAGTGGTTTTGTTCACTAATAAAGGTCAAAGTTTTATTTTAGATGATGTACAATGTTTTTTATCCTACTTTATCAGGTATAAAATAATGCTACAGAAGAAAGATACAATAAATATGAATTTTAAAGTAAACAATTTAAATTCTTTTAAATAATTTAAATGACATTTTATATCATGTGGTGTTTTTAAAGAAAACAATAAGAATACAATTCTAGTAGAATTAGATTTATGAATTAAATAAATTTATTATTAAAATAAGTTTTTTCGCAACATGGTATGCCAATTAGAAGAAGGCTTTTAAAATGTTTAATAATTTTTTAGAAAAACAACGACGGTATGATTTGACTTAAAAATATCTTTTTATAAATAATACTACTCCATGTAGCTTAATGTTATTCAATCTAAATTTGCAGAGCACACGAAGTTGTTGTCCTATGCACCCTTTTGTAAAAGAAAGGAATTGTGAGGATATATTTGCATGGTGAGCATTGAAATAGAAGAGATGGAGATGGGAAATAATTGTGTTACTTTTGAATGAGCCGGCTCCAAATGAAAGAAATATTTGAAGATGGAATCCTTTAAGAGATTTGGACAACACAAGGGGCAACTCCTTCCTCTAGTGTCCCTAAAGTTGAAATGTTTTCTTAGGGGTCAGCATCTCATGTCCCTAACATCTTTAAAAGCTTAGTGGCTCTATGTCAGTAGTCATATATAAAAGTTATTACAAACTTTAAGATTCTTGTTAAGTCAGAAACATATGCATGTGCACATCAACTTGAACAGGATCTAATCAATTGCAACACCAACCATATACTAATACTAATAAAATTTTCACTTCCTAATTAAAAAATGTGAGCGGAAAAATGGTATAAGATAACAAAAGAGTCCAAAATAGCAACCATTTAAAACTAGTCGTTGAAAGCAACAGCAGAAAAAGGCCAGAAGAAGATATTGAACACGTCATATAGAGTGATAAAAACATACCAACATGTGGCAAAATGGCAGAAAAACCTGACCATTCAAAACATATACTAATAGTAGCAGTGAGTAAGTAATACTAGGGGGAAGGAATACAATGCTCCTTGCTGACAACTCAAATACCATGTGAATGCTCAGTTAGCCATACACCACATACTTCTAATTCAAGTACTACTACTACAACACATCACTTATATGAAAAGAAAAACAAAAAATAAAAACACAACACTTCTGAGAACACATGTATATGAAAAAGCACCGCCCCACCACCATTGAACTAGTACACTTTTGGCTCTCTCTGATTCCCAAATCTCATTTCTCTGCAAAACAAAAAAGCAACTATTATGGTCAAAAGAGAGATTTTTTTTTTTGGTCCATGATGAAATTAAGAGTTTACTCTTTTACCATTAGTGGTGATGAACAAGTCTTTTGAGGGATTTGGTACTGAAATAGAGAGTTGTGTTTTAGAAAATTTATCGTCAGATTCTAGCCACGAGTTTTTGTTGTCTTTGTGTGGCCATTCATCAAAGAAATGGTGCATTACTTTCTTGGGCTGATGATCTTGTTTGTCAACATCATTATGATAATAATACTGTCCGTCGTTGAGGCTTTGAAGTTGTAAGTAAGAATGACCTGTACTCTGTGAAGGTGAATAATTCGTCCTCTGTTTCATTGGTGAAGAAGAACTCATTGTGAGTGGTGACAATTGCCAATTATCACCGTCCACTGAATTTGAACCGCATGTACTTCTCATTGTCCCTGAAGCCTCTGAGAAGAAAACGTGCTCGTCCACTTGGTCTTTCATTCCGTTTCTGTTGGACCAAAATGAAAAAAAAATTCTTAACAATATCAAGCAATTTACTAGCTAGAGGGTGATAGAAATGTAATGAAATTATATTATACCTGGAATAAGCAGGAGATTCGAAGAGGAACTTTGGGGTATGGTCTTGAGGTGGTCTATAAAGAAAAGGATATTGATGATGGGGTTCATGAGTTGTTGATGAAGGAGAATAAGAGAAACAAGGGCCGATGTTTTTGTTGATTGATGAGATGGGAATTGCTGTTGGGGGTATAGGTCTTGTTGTTGTGTTAGTTGTAGTCATAATTTCCACAGGCTTTCTTGAACGGTTTCTGCCTCTGTGCATGTGTCTCTCACAGTACTTGGAATCTGGGTAAGCTTCTTTTGAACATCTCCACTTCTTTCCATCTGTTCTTCTGCATCTCCCTGGCTCTGGATCTATTTTCTTCCCAAATCCCATCTGAAAACAGTTCCATCCAACTGCACCGAAATATTAAAATAACTAAATAATCTCAAAACAAACATAAAAACACACATATAATGTGATGAATAGTACGGTGGTGAGGTTGATGCATGATGAGCTTTGAGGAAAGGGAAGAATCCAAGCTCCTTCTGATGGTGTAGAGAAGATCAGCAGGGACAGGCATTCCGGCCACCATATACTTGTAAATAAGAGCTTGATGTTCAAGCTCTTGCCATTGATTTGCTGTGAAAGGAAACCTACTTCTTCCTGTACTAGTGCTCATCATGAATCTCAAGATATCTTTTTTTGTTCTGGGTTGACAAAAACTAGCAGTTGAGCTTCTTTTGAGAAGAGACATACACTAGTAATAAGCAATGTATTTATTATTTTAAGGGACCATTTGGGTTGCAGAATCTTCTGTACATGGATAAAACTAATGGTTCTGATCAAAATATTATTGCCATCTCTCTCTCTCACACACACACTGGGGACTCTCTGAAACAGTGTACTGAGCAAAAATATTATGACTGAGGGCCAAGCTCTGTTGTATCTGCACCTGCAACTATTCTGCTTTTATGGCAGCTATTGTCTCTGACAACACATACGGAAATCCATAAACTAAAGGTTCCCTTTAAACAAATCGCTAATTATTATTTTTTTATTTGTCTTCTTTCTTTCCCTTAGCTTATCAGAATCAGAGTTGGTGTTTGTTCTGATAGCATACCTGCTGTCCCAGTGACCAGTGCCTGGTAGATAGATCATGAGAAGATTGTACGTTTTACTGCAATACTCCTCTTACCCTACCCTTACCTTTTACTTTTTCATCTCTGTTACTTTAACCACTACTTACCCCACTCACACTCACTCCACTTACAATTTGACCCACCTTCTCTTCCTAGTTATCCACTTTTTCCCCAACGACGAGTGGCTGGGGTAGAGGCCTACATTTGATTGCTGATTATAATCATTTTTTACATAATTATTAAGATTTAAATATTATATTTTTAGTTGTCTTCAAAAATAAATAATTATGATGATTTAAAGTGTAACAAAATATGAAGAAAAAACAACTCTATGCATACATTAAATTTGCAGTAGAATATTATTGTCTTTGCTATTAATTCAAAACAATCTCGAAGGTCGATTTCGTATCACAAGAAAACAGAGTGCAATTATCACAATTAAATATCTTCTTAGTGGGTTGATAGAATTTCGAAAATAAGGATTAGTTTCCTAGTTCTAATTCTTTTTTTGTTCTTTACGTGCATTTCCCTAAAAAACAGAAGACATCCCCTAATTATTAGGAGAGGTTGAACACTTATTATGTAACTGTTCTCTCTCCTTTTCTAAAAGGGTTTTGCTAGTTAAAATACAGTCGTTCCGTCTCCTTTTAAGGATAAGATGGAACAGTTATATAAAATTAGTTTCCCCTTCTTTTAATATAGAATTATCCTATTATTCATGGGTCGGGTAATATTGGATTAAAATAGAGCGGTTTACATGAGCAATTCATGATCCCAAGAACTTACACTTCCCACTTCACACATGGTGGACAACACCCGGGCCAATATTACATCAATTAGACACATAATTTATACGATAAATAGTTCTTGCGACTTGTGAACATCAAGGCTTGCTATTAAGGTTTTACAAGCCTTGATAACGTTCAAGCATACTCTTTTTACAGAATATAGATGATCGTTAGTAGTCTATTTACTCAACTAAAAGTCAAGGTCGATTCCAGGGGGAATAAGTTGAAATAATTCTACTATTTTTCTTATGTCCGTTGTTTTTCTATTTCCAGAAAACAAATAATGCAAAAAGGTATATGTGGGAGTTGTAATACTAATACACTAGGTTTATGGCTATGGTTCTAACAAACTAGGATTTAGATAGTATGAGAAGAGACTAGGGTTGCGGTATCCATGACTTGTTACTCAATGAGCATGTAAAATTGGTGGTATCGTTCATCGCATTGCATGCAAAAAGCAAGTTATGTAATACATAGTTCACCTTCCAATCTTTCCTAGATCGATACATCTCATTCCTCACTTCTTGGTCTCGGAATGTATATGTTTTAAACCTCGCTATTGATTTCGGATTACTATCCCCTCTAGACTCGAGTATTGTAGATGAAAACAAATCCTAACTCTAAGCATAATATCCCCTCCCGGGCTCCAACAACTCAAACTAAGGTTGATTGCATCTAATTGTCGTTATCTAATCACTACTTTCTTCTCAAACAAGTAACAAATATAACGAGTTCTCAATGTGTGCACTCATTAAAAAGTACATTAAGATGAACGTAAACATAATACATACAATGCAATTCCCAATAAAACCCTAAGTTGGCCTACTTTGTTATGGCGTCATCCCACAACCTTAGTTGTGGGTTTAATTGATCGAACTCGCAAGAATCGTGTCACAACCCAAACCTAGGGCCTAGGAGTGATATGATGAAAGGGAATCTTAGAGTCCCAAACAAACCTCATAGTATCCACATTCACATCATCGGTTCAAAAGCGCATAATGAAATAGTAAAAACATAGATCTAAGGGACAGAAAAATATGACTCACACTATGGGGATAGGGAAAGGGGATTTGCATAGATTCACATAGCACATAATACATAGGAACTAAAAGACGGGTAACTATGACTCACTCTATGGGTATAAAATGGGTCTTAGGACTTTCCACATATCCACATCTCATCATAAGCCAAATCATCTTAATATCAATATTCAGTAGATAGTCGTAATTATAATCTCCAAATAGCAAGATAGAACACAAATCTGCACAAGAGTTCACATGTTGTCGAACAATGCCTCTACGTCATACTAGGATGAGGGTCAAGACATGTCCCAGGCTCACCCTCAATGTAAACATAACATAAGCAGAAGCAACATAAAGGTAGATGGATAGTGGCTTGTTCTTAGATGATAGGGCTCACAACAAAAACTTTCATGATCCAAACTAGTTGTCAAAACATGGATGAATATAGTCTCCGGTCCCTACAGGGTTCGATCATGTAGGAAAAAAGTATACGTTAGTACTTTGAATATAGTAAGTATACGGGCATGCAATACACATGAATTTATTAAACCTGCATTCAGTGTTAGATGATAAGGGCACATACATAGAAAGAAGTATATAAGAAAGAAAACTATTATATAATATACCATGAAATTTATGATGCATGAAATATCATAATGCTTACATGTAGGTGGGATGTAACCATAACCAACATCTCAAACTCATGAGAGCTATTACATGAATTTGTCTGATGAAAGCCTCCCATTGGGTAAGAGGAGATAGCTTGCCAAAGGTAATTTACACCACACCTTACGACCTGGTCATTTCGGTGTGATGGCCACCTTCCTTACAACCCAATCATTTCATAAGGATTTCCATATCATATCATAATTGTAGCCTTACCTTATGACCCGATCATTTCGGTAAAGGTTACCATATACCTATGTTGGCATATAGTTCCAGAGAAAGGAAGAGGACCCTTCGGATAGCCCTGATACCTCTAATTCCATTCACTGCTAAGTCATCTTCCCACAAGAATACATATACATATACATATATATATGTATGCTTTCAAAAGAGGCATAAATCCTTTCAAATCATTTTAATACATACTTAGGCCTAAAAAACCAAACATTCTTCATAAGATGCACACTTGGCTCAAAAGCCAATTCATAGTTCCATACTTTCATGCATATGACTAGCTCATTCACATATATACAAAATGGTGTAAACACCCGGAGTTTCTCAAAGAACCATATCACAGACATTTATGCAATCACATTATTATTATAACCATATTCTTATAAAAAGTCATATCCAGAAACATATTTGTGCTTAATCCACCATATAATCTTCATCAAAGCCAATACTCATGCATGTAAATGCCGTGAATGATATGAGGATAGCATGCACAATAAAGATTAAAACTAATAATACAATATGAAACTCAAGTAAATCCACATTTAAATCACAATTTAGATTACCCATGCTTAAATCAAACTTTAAAGGGACAATGCATATTCAAATCTTCATAACATTAATGTAATTCTTCATATTAGGGATTAAGTCACTTTAAATACAACAATTAAACATAGCTCATATCTCAATTGAATCAAATAAACAAAGTCCCAAGGGAGGTCCTTTGGAGGTGTCTAGAGACGAAAGGTGTCCCCTCGGAGTATATCAAGGTGATTAAG
>JAPFFP010000099.1:3495875-3520589 GCA_026153255.1 Solanum medicagineum
CTATTTATACTTTAATTAATACCTTGGGTTGAAAATACCTGGTATAAATATAAATAATTTCTAATAAAATAATTATACGTGATCTTCATATAATAATAAAAATGATTTTACAAAAATATTACTTAAAAATAGGATATCTGTTATTGTAGGTGTCGTATTGATGGCATGATTCACACAAAGTAAATATTTTATATGTCATACTTATAATTACTTAATATTGCCACATATATGTAATAATTATTTTCAAACTGTCTATTTATATTCTTTTCCCGCTTAGTTGTGGTACATCTTTGGTGGGCTTTATTTATTACTCCAAGAAGAACACACGCTACTTCCAAACCATGTACATTTTTCCTACACCCATAATATTACTATTCATTTGAAGTACAAAATTGATCCTGAGTTGGACAAAATCTCTGGTGAGCATATGAAACAAATCAACATGCTCTTTGTAACTGAACAATTGTTCATTTCTTAGTAGTATTATGTGAATCTGTAAAATTATATTTGAGGTTTTTTTTAAAAAAAAAAAAAACTTAATTGTCAATTCACGAGAATGACTTGGCCAGTTTACAAGTTGTTGCAGTTGTTAGTTTTCATTTTATTTTTCCAAAATGTTTTCTCATTGTTGTAGTAAAAAATAATTGTGGGCTTATATTTCTTTTCTATTTATTATATAGAAGAGCCATGAGAAGGACGATCAATGACATTTTAGTAATTTTAACTTCATTTAGGGATAAAAAATAATAATTGTATAATTAATGATAAAAATAAAAATCTAGAAGAATCCATTTACATCCTTAAAAATAATAATTGTATAATTGATGGTCAAAATAAAAATCTAGAAGGATTCATACATATCATTACTTTTGTTATGGACCCATAAGGACATCTTCTATAATCATCTTAAAATGAAGAGTTTCGATTAGTTAACTTCTGACAAACAATAATACATGCTAAACTTGTTTGGACAACTTTTAGAAAAAGATTTTGAACTAATTTAAAATAAAATGTATTTGATAGTTGATTTTTTGCACCTAAAAATGCTTTTAAGGATTATTGCGTAAACATATTTTTATTAAGTTACATAATATATATGACCATTACTAAATTTCATATCTTGATTATTAAAATAGTCTTAAAGATGATGTATCTATATTTTTTTAATTTAATTTAAAGAAAATATTAAATTTAGTGTCTGAAAAAGAAAAAAAATATTTGACTATCAAGAAATTAATAATTTGATAATCTATTCATCAAAATATTAAAAAATTATTAAGTTTTCATTTTTAATGTAGGATATTTTCTTAATATCAAATATGATAAAATATTTAACAAAGAAAATTTCAAGAAAAAATATTTTAATATTTAAATTTAAGGAATATTAAATAATAAAATTTAAAAAGAATGAGGATTTAAAAAATAAAGAAGAACTACAAAAGAAAATGTCAACAGAAAAGGACTATGTTGAGAAATATAAAGAAAGAAAGAAAAAACTAAAAAATAAATAAAGGAAAAAACAACCTGAAAAGAAAAATAAGGTTATTTTATGGCGATAAGATTCAAAGTTTTCTTTTACAGCCTAATATTTAGAATTTAATATCATTTTTTTAATTAATTTAATTTAGAATTTAACATTAAGATAATTGTTAGTATTATTTATAGAAATAAAGTTGCTTTCATGATTTCTTTTATTTTTGTGGAATTAGAAATTACCTTTTTAATAAATACTTTTTAATATTAACATAAAAAATAAATAAAACTATTTCTACTTACTAAAGACAATAATAAAATGAATCACAATTTATCGACAAATCTAACCACAAATAAATTATACTTGAGTTGATCAAAGATTTGTATATATTATCATACGTAAAGCTTCTGGTGCAAATATTACAAATAGGAGATAACAACTCTAGAAAATACATACCACTTATAAAAATATATGAAGATTGATAATTTTTTTCAAAGATATCAATAAATACAACTGTCAAAAATAAATACTACTTGCAAAAATTTTATATTCCTCGAACATCAAATTTGCTATTCATAATCTAACACATTTCTCTATTTCCTCAATGCATAGAAATTTTTGAAATTCAACTTCTCCAAGTTTAGTTGTAAATGACACATTTATATCGTATGAATATTGAAAACAAATGATAAAGTAGTAAATATTAAAGTTGTTTACTAAAAAAGTATGTAAACTTATATTGGACCCGTATATTTAATATATTAGAAAGTGAATAAAGGGAGATAGGGAGACTCTTTCTGAAAGACCATCACTTCAAATAACACAAATTTAAATTGTTTAAATAAAAAATACACGAGAAATATTAGATATTTAGTGATGGAAATTTCTTGTTGACTCTTCAACATGCCATTTGAATGTGAAGAAGCTCGAAATTACCCCTCAGATGTATGAACAACCTCATTATATATGTTAAACTATAAAATCTATGTAATTTGTGTACTCAAATTTGAAATTATGACCAAAATACGGATGCATAATATTTCTTTTTGCATATACTACTAAAGTAATTTTTGTACACTATGTTGTGCCCGTGCTCTAGCACTGGCCATGCTGAATCTAGTGTGTGTATATAAGCAACTCTAAATTGGATACATGAGTTGTTTAGCAAGATGACTTTTGAGTAACATTAAGCCACAGATCAAAGTATGTATTTTCCTAAACTTGATAACTTTAGTCTAAACTTTGTATTAGAAATTTCATTTCATCTAAATAATATCACTCATCAACTATTTCATATAATAATAACTATATGTTAATTAAGATATCATTCTTGGACTCTAAAACCTACGAAGTAATATTATGTTCTATTAATTAAAAATGATGAATTAAAATAGTGAGTTCTAAATTTATTTCAAAGTCCGAAATATTAATTTATGTATAATTATTTTTAAGAAGCAATATTATCCCTTTACTAAGGTAGCTAAATGAAATGAACTTTCATCATTTTAAGGAACTTGAACTTCTTTTTGGGTATTTTTTTATAACTCAAATATATTGCTTAATACTCTTTATGTAGTGTTTCAAAATTGTGTACTTAATGATATGGATTACATACATAATATTTTTTATTCATTTTATATAATTTCTTTTAATAATTAACAAGGTATACATGTACAAAGCACGTATTTTAAACTAGTTTGATTTAAATATATGCCCAGTGGAAAAATATTTATGTATTGTAATTTCTACATTGACTAATACTACATGCATAAGTCTAACCTTTTTTACCGGTCCATTTTTTTAATCAAAAAGTACTTTTTAATATTTTGGTATTTGAAATTAAAAAACTATGAAGTTTAGTACCTAAATTAAAGTAAAATTATTTTCTGAGGTTAAATCAGAATTATTTTTAAACTAAAATAAAATACCAATTTGGATATAGGATACTGATACATTTTTTATCAAGAAATTTTTAACTTAAGTAGAACATCTAACATTTTTTATTTTTAAAAAATAAATAATTTTCAAGAAAAAATAAACAAATAAAAACATAGAGTATATTTAAAATCAAAAATGAGTTATTTAATTTTGCGCTTTCCACATGTTTCTTTGCTAAAATTAAGAATAAATTTAATGAGAGGTATATTTAGATCAAAAGTACAACAAAAGGGGTATATTTAAATTGAAAGTTGCAGGCATATTTGACTTTCATTAAGAAAATCACCCCTTGTGCCAAAAAACATCATGACAAATATATTTACCATTTTCCAAAATGCATATATCAGCTTTAAGACTGGTTTGACAATGTAGGACGGATAATTTATCTGAGAAGTGAGTTTTTTTCCCCGTTATTAACATTGTCATATCAGCATCCTTAATACTTCGGCAACTTCTTTAAATATTGAAGGAAAAAACTCAAACTCAACTTTAAACCAGTGGGTTTTGAAGTAAAAATATTTAAATTTGAAGGTGGATCATTTCGGAATTTTCCGACTTTTTTTGTACCAAAATATATTTGAACCAAACATAGTACAAGAAAATAGATCTAAATCAAAAGTACAACAAGAAATATAAATAAACTGGACCCTTTTCCGTTTGTAATCTAGGATCTAAGGACACGCAAAATTTTTTAAATAGTCAAGATACACAATTATATAATTTTGATAGTAGCAGCAGATATTTCAGCCCCTAGTTGTGGAGGAAAAATTAATCAGGCGAATTGGAGGGAGTAAAACAATATTCATTACGGAATTCAATGATAATGCTGCTATAACTCCCTGAGGGTAGACATATTTTGGCGCACATGAAAAAACAAACCCAATCTCAAACTCGAGATCTCTCTCAAGAGAATAGAGGAATACTTACCTCCCACCACAACCTTCGGTACTAAGAAAGAGTTAACTGTTGTGTTTTCACTATAAGATTTGGCACCACGCAAAAAAGACAAGGAAGAATGAAACTCAAAGCTATCCTACATTCCTTTACGTTCTCCATTGCATTGGCTACTTAGCATGCCTGAGTTGAACAATTGAGAAGTGATTTTGGAAAAGTGAACTAAAATCATCAGACTGATGTTAGGAATCAGTACAAGTGATTTCTTCTATGAATCATACATAACTTACCCTTATATTAGACTTTGAGCGATAAACTATAAGCTACAAATGCAGGAACTTGCGTTCCGCTATTACATCATGAACTGGATCTTTTCATGGTGGTTCTATTCCTTCTGGAAGAAAGAGAGTACAAAATCTGTATGTACAGAGAAGAGTTGTGTGTCCAAGAAAAGCTGTTTCACCAAGAGCAACAAGCAAAAGATTAGTATGTTCCTCGTGTTTGCACGAGGAAAACCAAAGAGGTGGCTTTACCATAAATGAAGGATAAATAACAATGCAAAACAAAATATTTGTATAGCTTCTGTGAGTGCAGATTTAGTTTTGCAATCAAACCATTAAGATGAACTAGTCCACCTCCCAGATCATTTTGCAAAGCTCAGTAATGGCATTAGCAGGGTGCAGTATAGTGAAGCTCTATGGCTTTTGATAACAACTGAAAAAACCAGGGAAGCTTAAGTACAAACCTTCATAAAGGGCCGGTCTCGACCAGGGAAAGACTCGATAAAGCTCTCCTTCAAGAGCAGAGATACCTGATAACCAAAGGACAGAATAAAAGATTCTGAGCTAAGAGAGATTCTCTTTACCAATCAGGATAAGAATGAAACACATAAGGATTCCTTCATAAAAGTTGATGCTTGTCCAACTGTTGATATTGTTACAGTAAAAAGAAAAAGAACTGAAACTAGTCTAACATCAAAGCATAAGAGCTCACATTGAATGAAGAGTGAGACTTCAATAATGCAAAACTCCATAAAAACTGACGCTTATATTCATCACCAAGTGGAGCAGAAAAAAGAGTGAAGTTATCAGATAACTTACCTTGAGCAATCTGACACTATGTAACTCTGACACATGCAAATTTCACCTTCAAAGTGTTTATGATAAACTCTACTATTAATAAAATAGTACCTCCAGGTTAACATACTCTGGTGTAAATTCTCATGTACACAGAGAGATTCACAGGTTTTCCTCAAATCTCATATTCATATTAATACCACTTATGCACATAAAGAAACTGGGAAAAAGATATTCTAAAATAGTTCCAGTTATCTGTACATTTGAAGCATAGAGTGATAAATTCAGGAGATAGGAGCCTCAGACAGGAACAAGCTTTACTGCACGTATGTATGAATTGTGAATTCACTTTCCCAACATAAGAAATTCCTAAAAGTTACAGACGTCACCAGCAGCTCTAAATAATCTACTATCATCATCATCATCTACTTTTCTTTGGGTGGAGTGTAAAATTGCTCGAATATCAAAATACTGTTTCAAACTTCTATATCTGATAAACCAGTACATACAGTTTGCAGCAGGTTAAGCATACTAATTTCAATGATTCCCCATTTGGAACAGGTTCTGCCAAAGAGTCTAGACAACATCCAATTCTAAATAATTAACAGATACCTTTCGAAATTGATGCAAGTACGGTCAATCTGTAAGGCTTTTCCACGCAAGTACTCACCCAAATCAAATGCTAAAAGGATTATCTATAAAAAAAAAATAACAACGCTCCAAGGAGAAGCTACAAACCTTATCATCATTCGATTGGACATTAGTAATTGTGTGCGAACGAAGATTCGAGCAAAGTGAATCCAGGTATGACCGTAACACTGCCAGGAAAGACTTCGCAGCTTCAACCTAAATATAGTGACATGGTTAAACAGTAATAAAGACTGACTAGATAGCTAGAGTGTACCAACATACTGCAAAAATACGACATTGACAATTATTTTCTGGGCTAATTAGCATTCTAATAAGGTCCCAAATATCATACAGGAAAAAGAGCCAGCGACCAAAATGACACAGGTAGCAATATGAACTCTGTGATGCCAGAGTTTCAAGATAATTACAAAGATATCCTGAAGAGCTGAATTAATTAAAAGCCCAGAACAACGTTTGGGAAAAGAAATTTGAAAAAAAAAGGTATATAGAGAGAGGCTGTTTGGATAATCGCATTCTTTTGAAGATTTGTCGAGTGTTAACAAATGGAAAAAGATTTTTTTTTCATTAGAAAATACCCTGAAATCACTTTCTCAGAAAGCTGTTTGTTTGTTTGTTTGGAAAAAACTTGAACAAACACAGTTTGAAATTTCATTTGCAAGATTTCGAAAACAATATGCACAAACACACCATCTAATGTTGTCAACCATCCTAAATAGGTCATCAGGTTATTTGAACTCAATCAAAAGGTTATATGAGGGGACCGAGTAAATGCTCCGTAGGGAAGCTGAAGGTAACAAAGAAAGAACCAGCAAATATCTTCAATAAATTCCACTAGCTATTCTATATACCTTCAGTGTACATTTTCAATGTTCCATATTTTATTTTATTTTTGTATTCAGGTATGCAATTACAAATGAAATGTATCGTGTCTCAACATTACACCAATCTAATCATTTCTACCAATTCACAATACAATTAGCAAGATGGTCCACTGGTGGAGCTAGGACTTCATTGGGTTTACATACTTTGCAAACAGCCTCACAAAAAGTAAGAGTTTTTTTTTAAAAAAAAATAATTAGCACTATTGTATTCTTCAAGCATTAAGGAATGCTGACCACCTCCAAAAAATTTAAGCTGCTGCTGATAACAATTCATGCTCCCTCTGTCCATGCTGAATACCACATTCTACAAGCACACGGATAAAGAATCCAACACTCACCCTTAGGGTTGTTTGGTGTAAAGGATAAGCGTTAATAATCCCAGGATACAAATATAGCGGCCATTAAATTGACGTTTGGTTGGTCAATCCGGGATAACTTATCCCGAGACTAATAAATAGTACCGGGATAAGTTATCCATCCACTTGGGTGGTATACTAATCTCGGGATAACTTATCCCGGGATAAAAAGGATAAATGACAAACAAACCCTTTTAAACCCCTTTTATACCTCATTTTGTATATTTACATTGTTTTTAATACAATATATAATAATATTCACAATCTTTCCTCCTTATTTTTTATGATACTTCTTTATATTTTTCTATTGAAAAATTACACTATATGATATAATTTTTATTGACTAATTCTTATGCTTTTTATATTTTAATTTTTCATATATCCTTTTAACAAACTTAAAAATGGAAGCTCTATTTTTAAATTAAATAAAATGAAATTTTTATTTAAATATACACATAATAATATTTAAGCTAAATAAGATGAAAGATTAATTTTTAAAAATAAATATTGAATGACTATGGTCTCTAGGCAAGACGCACATACAGAGATGGGAATTGATGCAATTATTGTTGCTGTAAATGGAAATGGAAACCAAGGAAGGGAAACATAATACATCAATACATACATGAATTCATTATTCTTTTTGAAAAAATAAATAAATAAATAAATAAAATAATATAAAATAATATAAAATTAAGAAAAAAAAGGACTAAAGCTAGCAAAGAAAATACATTTAAAAAAACTAATAAAGTGAAGGGTATTTTTGTAGACAAACAACATATTCTTAAAATTTATGCAACAAACCAAACATTCACTAACAAATCATCTCAGAATAACTTATCCCATCATTAATAATCCCAACATAACTTATCCCTTCATAACTTGTATGCAAACCTAACGACCCCTTAGTATGGTACCTTTTTTACTCCATTAGATGAACCTCCAATTCACAATTTACCCATCCAGGCTAATCATTTTTTGGGAGCTGGGTCAAAAAGAGAAACAATAAGCTATAAAGACTGAATAAGCATCTCCAGAAGGGATGAGGGTTTCGGCCAAATAAGTGATTATACGTTCAGAAGGAAAGAAATATGAGCATTTACAAAGTGATTAAACACTCAGAAGTAACTGAAAATTGAGAATCCCTGCAATAAGGATGACAACATACTTGCACCCAAGGGCCTAGCCTAGTGATCAATAAAGAGCAACGAGAACTAGGAGGTCTCAAGTTCAAGTCCGACAAAAGCAAAAAAAACACTACATGACTTCTCATCTGCCAAAGCCATAGTAGGCAGATAGATATAAGGTACCGGTGTAATAGTCGAGGTGCATGCAAGCTGACCTAAACACCACTCCTCATCAAACCAAGAAAAGACATATAAAGGTTGAGTTCTAGTTCGTAAGGCTCAAAAAAAGGACAGACTAGACCTCACAACATTTAACCTAACCTACTTGTTAGAATAGGAATGGGAATATATAATCCTACTTAGAATAAGAATAGAAATAATTTTTTTTCCAGAATTTTTTTTTTTAAAAAAAGAATAGGAATAATATATAGTATCTTACTTGGTAAAGGATTGTATTATAGTATCTATAAATAGGTCTCTATGCAATAATGTTAATGAGCAATTCAATAATATTTTTCTCCTATATTTCTCACATAGTATCAAAGCATTGGTTTCTGGTCAGAAACATACAATTTTTTACCAGATTTGATCGCTAGAATTAGGGATCCGGCGAGTTCCCGACAAAATCTGGATTTTTTCGACGACTAAATCTTTGTAATCAAGTGTTTCTTGCTATTTTCAAGACAAATTTCAAACAATGCCTTTCTGATGTTTTTGGTTTCAAAATATGGGAATTCGAAGCTAAGCCCTATGATCACTTCAAAACCATTAACAGGAAGTTCAAACTATTTAGCTTGGGCTTCTTCGATTGAGTTCAAGATCATTTAGCGAATAATGTGTATGGGGGTAAATTAAAAAGTAAAGACTAGTGAGTAAGATGCAGAAATCAGAGCACAATGGGAGAAAGTGGATGCTCAATTATGTAGTCTCCTATGGCGCTCTATTTATTCCAAGTTGATGCCCTTGCTCTGCCCATTTTAAACATGTTATACAGTTTAAGAAACGGCACATGCTCTATACACTAACGACATAATTCGATTTTATGATGTAATATCTCAAATGACCAACTTAAGAAACCAAAATTCGATATGTCTACATACTTGGGATAGGTACAGGCAGTCACGGAGGACTTTGAAACATTGATGCCAGTTATTAAAAACGTGGAAAGCCAAGAGCACAAGCAAATGTTGTTTCTTAGTCCTTACACTTGTTGGACTTCCTCCTGAACATGATTCAGTACATGATCAGAAATTAGCTAGTCCTACAATCCCTACAATTAGGGGTGTTCACGGGTCAGTTTGGGTCGGTTATTGGTCAAAATCAAAACCAAACCAACGTAATTCAATTTTTAAATTCTCAAAACCAACCCAACCCAATTATAATATACATTTATCGGTCTTGTTGTTATCAGTTTGGGTTTGGTCTGGTTCGGTTGTTCGGTTATTAACCATACACAAAAATAAAAGCATTGATACCTTCAAAATAGATAAACAGTGACAACAATCCATTCAAAATGAAAAATTGTTAGCATGACTGATATTGTGGAACTTTCAATCATTAAATTTACTGCGAGAAAAGTTTTAACATACACTATTTTGGCATAGAAGGAAGATGTAATAGTGACATTCTAGTCCCAACAGGAATTGTCACAAACATTCATATACATGAAATCAATAAGATAAATTGTTCTCATCTTGAATTTTTATGCTATCATAAGTAGATTAAATAATAAATTTGTTTTTATAAATAATGTATTATGTATAAAATATATTAATATAATTTATCGGTTCGGTTTGGTTATTTCTTCGGTTTTTCCTAACAAACCCAAACCCAAACCAAACATTATCGATTTTTGAAAAACTAAAACCATACCAAACCAAACCCAAATAAAATTGGTTTATTTGATCGATTTGGTTTGGTTCTTCGGTTTGGTACGGTTTTTATCCAAACCATGAACACCCCTACCTACAATAGATGAATTATTCTCTCGTCTACTTCATCTTGCTACGGCTCCCAGTCACAAAGCAGTTTCATCATCCACCATTGACTCCTCTATTCTTGCGCCTCAAACTATTGACAAACGAACATATACTATGGAGAATCGACGAGGAGGTCATTTTGGAAGATCTCGGTCCAAGGGTAATTATTGTCATAAGCTTGGACACACTCACGACATATGTCATACTTTGCAAGGTCCACCCCAATTATGATCCTACTGCTATAAAAGGAATATAACGAGTCCCTTCGAAATCGTGCAAGTAAGCAAACATATCTACAAGTAGCATCTATTGCTCAGCTTAATGACCCTGTTGCTCAGCCTGATGAATCAAACAATAATGTTCATATTGCTCAAGCAGAATATGATGGGTTCCTTCCACATTAGGCAAGCAAATGCTTCCGCAAGTAGCCTCCTCCTAGCCAACCAATTGCACTTCAAAAAGGTATAAGATCCACTCAAAATGTTAACTTACATTATACTTCCTTGAGTTGTTATCGTCTCTCGTCACAACATTATGCTTTTGCATCATCTTTGTCTTTTATTTCCATTCCTAAGACTAAAGTAAAGCACTTTCATTCTGGATGGAGGCAGACTATGATTGATGAGATGTCTGCTTTACATACGAATAGTACGTGGGAGCTTATCTCCCTTCCTGCAAGTAAATATACTATTGGATCTTAGGTTTATAAAGTTAAAATTGGTCCAAAAGATTAGGTTGATCAGCTTAAAGCTCGCCTTGCTGCCAAGGGGTATACTCAAATATTTGGGCTCAATTATAGTGATACTTTCGATCCCGTGGCTAAAATAGCATCTGTGTTTTCTATCTACGATTGTCGTTCATCATTGGCCTCTTCATCAGTTGGATGTTAAGAATGCTATTCTTTATAATGATCTTGCAGAAGAAGTCTACATAGAGCAACCACCTAGTTTTGTTGGTCAGTGAGAGTCTAGTAGCCTTGTATGTCAATCACGCCAGTCATTTTATGGTCTAAAACAGTCTCCACAAGCCTGGTTGGAAAGTTTAGCACAATAATTCAAGAGTTTGGCATAACTCATAGTGAGGTTGATCACTCTGTGTTTTATTGGCATCTGCACCTAATCGGTGTATTTATTTGGTTGTATGTTGATGATATTGTTATCACTGGCAATGATCAAGATGGTATCATTAATTTGAAGCAACATCTCTTTAAGAATTTCCAGACTAAACATCTCGGCAAGTTTAAGTATTTTTTAGGCATTGGGGTTGCTCAGTCTAGATTAGGTATTGTTTTTTCTCAACGCAAGTATGCCTTAGACATTCTTGAAGATAGGAATGATGGGATGTAGATCCATGACACTCCTATGTATCCAAATATTAAACTTCTTACGGGACAGGGAGAGCCACTTAGTAATCCTGAAAGATATAGACGGTTGGTTGGAAAGCTCAATTATCCCATAATGACTAGACTTGATATCTCTTTTGATGTGAGTGTTGTAAGTCAATTTATGACGACCTTGTGCTAGTCATTGGGACGTAGTTTTTGTTCGTATTCTGCAGTATATAAAATCAATTCCTAGTAAAGGACTACTTTTCGAGGATCAAGACCATGAGTGTATCACTGGATATACAGACATTGATTGGGCAACAACACTCTCTGATAGACATTTACATCCAGATATTGTGTTTTAGTAAAATGATTTTGGTTTCATGGAAGAGTAAGAAATAGAATGTGGTTGCTCGATCTAGTGCTAAAGCATAAAATCGAGCAACGGCTGCAGCAACTTGTGAGCTAGTTTGGATCAAACAGTTGTTGAGAGAGCTAAAATTTGGCAAAAATGGTCAGATGGAACATGTGTGTGATAACCAAGTGGCCCTTCTTATCACATCAAATCCAGTGCTTCATGAAAGGACAAAATATATTGAGATTGATTATCACTTTGTTAGAGAAAAGATACTCACAAAAGATATTGTTACAAACTTTTATGAAGTCAAATGATCAGCCTGCAGATATCTTCACCAAGTCCGTCACCGACCCTCGTGTTAATTACATTTGTAACAAGCCAGGTGCATATGATTTGTACACACCAGCTTGAGGGGGAGTGTTAGAATAGGAATAGGAATAATATATAGTATCCTACTGGTAAAAGATCTATGAATAGGGTCTCTATGTAATAATGTTTATATGCAACTCAATAATATTTTTTTCCTATATTTCTCATATATCTACTTCCAACTGCAGGCATAATTTGACTCATTTATCCCCTTCTTTGGATGAGATTCATTTGTCCTACATCTTTTATTTCTTTTGCATTTTGATGGTACAGTAGACTAGAAGTTAACAAACTCGCGGACTATAATTAAACGTCAAAATGTACAATTAGAATGTTTCATCATGCTATTTACATTTACAGAAAAAACGAGTAACTGTCAAAACTAAATCATGGTTGCCCCTGTGGCAAGGGACAAATGAAGGAATGGAAGGGGAGCAATGAGACATTCAGCAATACCTGAACATCTGTGCACTCATAAACAGGCCTCTTCCTAGCCAGATAACTTTCTCCCACCAGCTTTGCATGGTAAGGACTTAAGCGAGCGTGCAACTCCTTTTGCTGCGGAAGTTGTGGTAAAGTTGGTGACTTCACCTGATTTTCAACGTAATGCACAGGAAAAAGATATCCCTCTTAGAAAACTTAATAGCAAGCAACAATAAAATTCACAAGAACATGCAGTACTCAGTAATGAAGTGAGAACAAAAACTAAGAAGACAGTTTCCTGGAGTGCCATGCAAATGGTTATTTTCAGCTCATGGAATAGAAACAACCAGTTCACAAACCTGGTTCTTGTTTGCATCTACAAGGATGGCATTTGTTAACTTTGACTGAACCTCAGAGGTTTTATTCTTCACGCCTACCTACTCAAAGGTAAGGGAAAAGATAATATAAGTTCATGCACCCGAAATTGCCCTAGTGGCCTAAGAACAAATTTATCAAAAAATAAGACACCACATTATCATAGAAATCACTCAAAACAGGACAAACAATTTAATTAATTGGCAACACAATACCAGGAAAGACAGATACATTTTGAGAATATGTAGGAAACAATACAATGGTTCCATTGTACAAGAACAAAGGGGATATTCAATAACAATTATAGGGGTATCAAGTTGCTAAGTCACACGATGAAGGTCTGGGACAGGGTGGTGGAGATGAGGGTGAGAACAGTAGACGGAGAATCAGTTTGGATTCATGCCAGGGCGGTCGACTACTGAAGCAATTCATCTTGTTCGGAGATTAGTGGAAAAATATAGGGAAAGAAAGAAGGACCTTCATATGGTGTTTACTGATCTGCAGAAGGCCTATGACAAGGTTCCAAGGGATGTCCTATGGAGGTGTCTAGAGGTGAAAGGTGTCCCAATGGCATATATCAGGGCGACTAAGGACATGTACGACGAAGCCAAAACTCGGGTAAGAATGGTGGGAGGAGACTTAAAGTATTTTCCTGTTGAGATAGGACTCCAAGGATCTGTATTGAGCCCTTTCCTGTTTGCCTTGGTGATGGATGAGCTGACGCAATCTATCCAAGAGGAGGTTCCATAGTGAATGCTATTTGCAGATGACATACTCCTGATTGATGAGACTCGGACTAAAGTTAACGATAAGTTGGAGGCTTGGAGACACGCCCTGGAGTCCAAGGGATTCAAACTGAGCAGGACCAAAACAGAATACTTGGAGTGCAAATTCAGTGTTGCGAGGGATAAAACAAACATTGATGTGAGGCTTTCCACTCAACCTATCCCCAAGAGGGAAAACTTTAAGTATCTGGGGTCTAGATATCGACGATGATGTCACATATCGTATTGGGGCAGCATGGACTAATTGGAGGCTTTCCTCGGGAGTATTGTGTGACAAGAAGATACCACCTAAACTCAAAGGTAAGTTTTACAGAATTGTGGTTTAGACCATCTTTGTTGTATGGGGTGGAGTGTTGACCAATAAAAAATGCACATGTTTAGAAGATGCATGTCGCAGAGATGAGGATGTTGAGATGGATGTGTGGTCACACCAGGAGTGATAAGATTAGGAATGAGACCATTCGGGAGAAGCTATAGGTGGCCCCTGTTGTTGATGAGATGAGGGAAGCGAGACTGCGATGGTTTGGACATGTGCACAAAAGGAGTACCAATTGCTCCTGGTAGGGGGTGCGAGAGGATGGTTTTAGGAGCTACACGGAGGGGTAGAGGTAGACCGAAGAAGTATTAGGGGGAGGTGATCAAACAGGATACGGCGAAACTTGATCTCACCGAGGACATAACCTTAGATAGAAAGGAGTGGAGATCGCAAATTAGAGTAGCAAGCTAATTGGTTGATAGGGTTAAGTGGATGTTTGGCCTTGGGGTATAGTAGGGTAGTAGCAGTAGTCGTGTTTTATATCATGTGTTGTCATTACATGTCGTATGTGTGTTAATTTTGTCATATTTACATATTGTTATGTGCTTTTCATTATTAGTTGCCCTTTTTATTCTCTTTCCTTTCCTTTTTGTCGTATCTAGTTTATTTTGCTGATGGGTTTTTGAGACGAGGGTTTCCAGCAAACAACCTCTCTACTTCTATGAGGTAGTGGTAAGGTCTGCGTACATTCTACCCTCCCCAGACCCCACTTGTGGGATTCCACTGGGTATGTTTTTTTTGTTGTTGTAGGAAACAATACATTGTCACAGATGAGATCAACTAAATACAGGAAAGACATATTGAATGATTCCCTAATAATGCAATATATCTAAGAAAAAGCTGGCAAAATGATATCATGGCACATGATATAACAAGATAATCAAGAAAACATTCATCACTGATGACTACAGCATCTACCAACCCCTCATTCAAGTATGATAATTTCATGATTAGCCTCATCTAACTTCCAACAGAATCTCTTTGCTTATACATTTCTTTGGAGCCAATTATGGAAGACAAAAAATCCTAAGACATGGATATACTCACTATATAAGGAACAGGTGCATCCAGAAAATCCAGCATGTCGTTAGGCAAAACCTGCACAATTCACACATCAAGAAAGTCGGATAAATTATAAACACAGTAGATCTGTTCCCTGAGGAAAACAATCATTGTCAACTGGAAGTTACCGGCATCAACAAGCTTTGCCACTGATAAGGACGAATCAAAGGGATAATGGACAGAATGCATGCAGACAATATTCCCTGCAATTAACAATTAAGTAACTAAAAGTTAAAGTATGCATCAAAATTTTAAGGCTTTCAAAGAGACCAGCTTCAAAAACCATGCTAATAATAAGGGAATGTGGATCTAGAAAGAAGTCTTCACCTAACATGTTACATGTATGGGGAAGATAAAATCAATCTTTGCAACAATAAACTATGCTGACTAGGCAGAACAGACCAATCAAGAAAGCATTCAGTATGCGAAATAAAAACAGACCCTTCGGGGTAGCCCAGTGGTTTGGGCTTGAGACTTTCATGTTGGAGGTTCTCAAGTTCGAAAGCCCTTCTCGAGCTTGTCGCACCAAGCTTGCCTAGTGAGAGTTATCTCTCTCTTGTGTGGTTTGCAAGCTATTGCATAGGAGCGGGCGTTTACCATATGCGCCCCCAAAGGTAGTAGCTGTGGGTTCCCCTTGTCATTTAAATAAATAAAAAAAAGCAGTACTCCTATGATGCCCAACCTAACTGAATCTATACTGCAGAAAAGATGAGGCAACTGATACTTACCAAATTTGAACAAACCACTACAATTTGCTTCTCCAGTAAAGCACACGCAAACAGTGTCAGCACCTATACAACGCGAGTAGGAACATTACTGGCAAAAAACTCTGATGAGCATGTTAAAACCAGTATAGCAAGACCAATAGTCAAGTGTGTCAAAAACTTTGATTAGCATGCAAGAATGTTCATAGACAACATTGGAAGATTAAATAAACTTAAGCATACAGCTAGATATAGGAGGGTGAATGAATTGACTGTTCCAATACTCGACGCGAAATACATTGGCGATATAGGTAAATCAAAACTTTATCGAGCTTGAGCAATTCCCCAAAATCCAAAAAATAAACCTATCCCCCATTCTATTGGTAAGAAATATGTTTTCTCTTAACCTTCCTTTCCATTATAAGCAATCCATGCAGTAATGGGGAGGCCTCGACAAGAAGCTTTCTACCATAGCAGCTCAGAAATAGGACAATATTAATACAAATGATTACTTTTAAGGACAGAAAAAAAGAAAACCATCATGTCATAACAAATAAAATTAGTCATTCTACCCTTTTAGCATTATTTCATTAATATTCTGGTAACTTCGTGTTCATGCTGCAAGCCAGAGTTCTGTAGTGGTTTTCCACTTCAAACCCATTACAGGAAGTCAAAGACTGGAGCATAGCATACACATTCCTGTTACATTTTTCTCTTTAAATCAGAACGTCCCTATTCAATGACAAAAGTTAATGTGGATAACATAAACTAATCTGGCATTACACTTCTCTATACGAAATTTGGTGACAAAGAGGCCATCATTTCGGACAAACGTCAAAAAGCTTTATACTAGTCTCGGAACACTTGTCACTTATTATACACAGTAGACAAATTAGTAAGTCAATCATTCAACTGAATGGTTATATTTAGGTTGTATAGATCACCAGTATAACCACGCACATGCTCAAGCCGCAATGAGCCACATAAGCATGCAACAGCCCAAACTGACAATGCAGTTGCTTCCTCTTCCACCATGAGTGCATTGTGAGCCTGTATTATGGAAACCAAATTAACATAAGCTGATAATGCATAGGAAACCAATATTGGAAGGCACAGCTAGCTGGATAAACCATTTCTCAACCATAAAACATGACATCTCTCAGCCCAACCCTCTACTTCACTCTTCAATGATGAAAATATAATAAAACCAGGAATTGCCCCCCAAAAAAAAAAAAAGAGAAAGAATGTACCTCGGCTAATTCCAAACTTGTACGGCATGATTTTAAGTCAATCGTTGATCCCGCAACATGTAGAAGTGCTTCATCGGGTCTATAATATTCTAAAGGATGAAGGTGATCCAGAGGATGGAACTTAATTGTTGAGCCCATTGCAGGACATTTTAGATGGTAATATTCGCATAGTATCTGCAAAGATCCATGATTATTGGCCTGGAAAGTGAAGGGGAACGAAGAGGTCAGAGAAGACCTAGATAACACACTAATGAAAAGCCATAACTTGAAATTTTTAACTGGGTATGTGCCAAATAAGATTCAAACCTTTGCCCATTCAACTATATCACTATGCTGGCTTGAATCGTCTTGACCAGAAAAGGATGCTTCCTCAGTTTCGGTTTCATCAAAATCACTTCTAAAATGTCTATCTTCGCTAGGAGAGCCCTGGAAGCTGTATCCAAAACGAAGCACTTCATAGAGGTAGGATTTGCCAATAATCGGTAAGATGTTCTCACAATATTTTGGACAGAACAGATATAATGCAGAGCAAGAGGGTCACAAATTTACAAGACACATCAGAAAGGAAAAAAAATGTACGAAAAGGCAATAGGAAGTAATATACCTAGAGGAAGATTCAGAGCTTTCGCACTGATGATATCTTAGAAGTGGCAAAACAGCACTAGGTACACTCTTTTCTACCAGTTGTTTGTTATCAGCGGTGGAATTATCAAAAGCTTTAGGGAGTTGCTTCCCAAATATAAATTCTTTATAAGCTAAATCTATATCCTTATCAACCTCACATGCCTTGTTATCACTTCCATCCTTCTTTAGGAGTACGTCCCCTTCTGCAACACCATACTCCAGCTGAGATTTGTCACCCACAATTCCACTAATTGCGGAATCAGCAGGGCTTGGTTGGGGGCTTTCTACAGTGCCATTCAGGACGTGAGTAGCTGTTTCTTCCAATAATCTGCTGGGAGGATTTTCTTCCAAATTTTCTTCCTTATCGTCAATCAGAAGTGAATCAAAATCAAGATCACTAACTTGCTTTGTCAACCGCTCCAACCTTTCTTCAGTGAAAATGCTAGAAAAAAGACAAAAAACAGCATCAGTAGGCACTACCAACAGAGAAATAATAAGACTTGCAAAGAATCTCCTAAAGTTAAACCATACATTTTGCCTATTCTGCACATATATAGAGTATAAACTAATAATAGCAAGCACCGGAAGCTGGTATACTGTTACTTCTTGCTCATGATCATTACTACAAGCAAATGTGAATGTACAAGCACCTAAGCAGTACTTCATTCATAGACTTTCTCAAGAGTTCTCTTTTATTAAGTTCTCAAAACAATGGCCAAAGAGCTGAAATCCACTAATTGTATTATGTTTCTCATTCCTTTAAGTATCTGAGTAAAAAGGACAGCCCGGTGCACTAAGATCCCACTATGTGCAGGGTCCGGGGAGGGCCGCACCACAAGGGTCGATTGTATGCAGCCTTATCCCTGCATTTCTGCTAAACGCTGTATCTAAGTAGCCAAACAACATACTGTTGAACTATTTAAGAAGTTGTCAAATGTTTGATACAGCAAAGCCTAATTCCAGATGAATTTCAGCTGAAAAATTAGCCAACATTTTATTCTTCTTCAAGATCACCTTACTCTCCCTCCGCTTGTCGTTTATCTGAAATGTTGACAATCTTTGTACATGCTGGCAACCTCTAATAAAATTCAGAAGAAATGAAAAGGATATAAAGTTCATCATTTCTTCTAGAAAGCTGATAGGAAGTACATCACACGTGCAAGAGAAACTTTGCAAGGTATCAACAAATTCAATAGCTATCCCATTGTTAATAGAAACATTGATCTTGCCTATACTGCAAGGGAGGTGTGGGGGTCGGGATTTTCTTCAAATAAACACTATCAATAAATAGATCTCCCAATTTAACCACACAATAAAAGCATCCAGGTAATTGAACACCAAGGGGCTTTTGTTCAACAAGATTCCCTAAATTAGGCCCATCAAGTTTTAACAACCACCAAAAGATCTGGGCAATACAGAAATTCAATTGGAAGCGAAACGAACCTATGTAATACACCAAAGTGAAGATCAAAAAATGGAAGTCTGGAAAGAATGCAATAACAGCGGCGTGTTGTTAAAATTTGACGGCTAATACCCAAGCTGGTATGTTGTCCATCTGAAATCACGGAAAGCAATCCAGAGGGTTTCTGAACCATTTCCTCAACTAAAACACAGCAACCGTATAGAGTTGAATTATCAGCAACCTATATCAAGAAAACTTAAGTTAAAATACATACTCCAACTGGTCAGCACCAATTCCTTTATCTAATTGCTCCTATCTTTTTACAGTAGGATGAGAAAAGGGGCAGAAAAAGACTGTTTATAAAACAAAGATGGCACATCTATGCACAGAGTAGACATAGAAGTTGGCAGCTAATTCTTACTTGATGTTATTGATCAAAAAGAAGAGTCACGTAATGTTGGTGATAAATATATAGGCTACACCTGAAAGCGTAAGGCACTTTTTACATTGCATTCTCAAGAACACTGCATATACCTATAGATTATATGAAACTATTTGACAATAATAAGGAAACTACTAAAACCAAAAAAATCAAAAAGTTGTATAATTTAATAACATTGTTGTAGATAGAAAATGAAATCTAAAACAGTTCCATGTGCAAATTAATGCCATGCTCAATAACAAAAGAAAACCAATTACAAAATTGACTGGTCAGAGACATGGTCATATGACGTCATAATGCAAGGCAGATATTGCATATATGGAATCAGAATGTCCGACGAGATACCTGAAGCCGGAACACAAAGGACAGATCATTTTGTTTAAGGTGTTCCTGGAAAAGTAGCAGCACATTAACATGGATATCTGAATACAGTAAACGTTGTCTTACACCACAAAACCAAATTTGCTAAACAAAACACTGAAGTTAGGTTGATAAATATCAGACCGATGACAAAAGACTCGCAAATATATAATTGTCTTTCTACTGGGAAAAAAACAATGGGACAGAAAAGTAATTTCTTTAATGTTATTATGTTATTCTCTTCGTATGGGAAAAAAAAAATTCTTTAAAACAGGCAATACACTATCAGGAAATCATTGGAGGAGTTATATGTTCATCTAAGGGTTATTTTTGGGAAGCAGGACAGTTATTTGATACCACAGGACAGGTATCATCGATGAAGTTACTGATAGTTGCAGTACACCAACTAGCAGATAATACAGTATGCCTTCATTAATTCTTAATTCTTGTGTTTAGAAGAAGCCTAAATCTGATCCAAGAACAGAACCCACAAAAATATGGCCTAGTAATGGAACCTAGAAGATACAGCTATTTCAAGTTCAGAATAGCCACTGCATAGACGCATACAAGCTTAAAAAAGTTTCTGGAAAGGATATCCTTGCACCTGCATTAAGCCTTCAGTTGTTCCTCTACGAGTATCTAATTGTCAAATAAAATATTAAGCCACTTGTTTTTGTTTGAGAGAGTATTTTAATCAGCTTCTTCTTGGGAGTGAACTTCTCTACAGTTTGGCTTTTCTTATGGGAATTTGATGGCAATTATCACTTCGGAGATCATTATAGAAAGGAAGCATCAATACCTGACCCAGAAGTATTTCGTTTAACTCACTCATTGATGGAGTTCTCTCAACAGCATGAACCTGTAGCCAGATGCACCATTTTGAACCATCAGAAAATATCAACTGCAAGTATGACTGAATCAAGAAGGTAGAGATGCAATAGGAGAGAATATTCCTTTAGCCTGGCTTAAAATACATTCCAAGTTCAAGCTATAATTAATTGTATCTTTGTTTTCCCTTGATACAGAAAGGAGAATGCCTCACTTAGTCTCTTGTATCTTAAATCAACTAGTCCTTTTCTTTCTGTTTCTTTCTCTTACCTAAGGTTGGAACAGGTAAATGTAAATTGCAAGATGCATAACCCATCACCTATAATATTTTGCATGCTTCAGACCAAAATTTTTTTGCTTTCTACATCTAACTCTTCACTGAAGTTCAGCAAATGCAATCACATTTGAAACTTGAAATACTTCAAAATAAATCTCTCCTATATCTAAACATTACAGGAAACAGTCGCGCTATGTTTTTAAACATAGGGGTCAGGCTGCGTACATCCGACCCCCCCTTACCCCGCAATGGGCGGGAGCCTTTGAGGCATTGGGGTAATGTTGTTGTTGTTGTATCTAAACATTACAGGGGAAACTACCTAAAACTCCACAACACCATCAGATATACATGTCAAATAAAAGGGGAAAGGGGGCTGATAGGGATAACCCAACCTCTACTCCTGCTGGAAAGCAGAATGAGAGAAGATCCTTGTATTTCAGTGGCAATTGTTTTTCTGGAGGGTAAGCGAACAAGACCTGAAACCCAAAGATGTAACATCATCTTTTAGTTCGTGAAAATTACAATTCTAACTCCATGCAAATTAAATCCTGAAAGAATCAACACCTGAGGCTCAAGGTTAGGTTCCACGCGTGATTGACTTTGACTACCAAGTGCGCTTCTAAATCTCCCTGGACAATCTAGCTTTCTTGAAAAATAAAGCCTTTGAAGTGCTTGAATATCACAATTAGGATGTAGTCCAACAACCACCATGCTCTCAAAAAGCCTTGATGGCTCTTTCCAAACCCGATGATCCTACAAACTTACATACTATAATTATCCAACAAAACCAAAAGAACTCTCCCCTCACAGTATAAATTGAAAACTTCATTTAACCATCAAATACAGGAGTTTAATGTCTATAATTCACCATAATCAAAACTTCAAGCTGGAATTAGTAATTAATTTGGAAAAAATTACAGGAATATTAGTATTTCGAGCAACTGCTATTAAAACCAGAATTAGATTGTGAAGGAAACTTCAAATAGATAATTTAATTTCCTGCATTTTAGCATATAGCAGAAAGCTCCAAGTCTAGGCATATAGCATACCAGGGATTGCAACTGAAACCTAGCCCACTGACGCTTTTGGCTAGTTAGTATTTCCGGGTTGTAGGCTCCACTCTTAACTTCAGGAGGACTGGATAAGCCTTTCATTAATCTAGTTACCTGACGCTGAAATTTCTGAAGCTGACTACCACTATCATCTTTAGATGAATATACCACAGAAGGTCGTGGTGACCTAACGGCAGCTGCAGCAGCAGCAACAGCTCTTGCAACGTCTTCCGTTGTTTGAAAAAAGGATGCACCCCAACCAGCGCTACCTGACTCTTCAATTTTCTCCATCTTCTCTCTTTTACAAAGTAAAGCAAAATTAAACTCAGAGGATGTCAATAATAAAAGCTAAAGAATATTACCCATTTCAAATTTCACCAACATATGCATCCTAGCAAGGAGAATAGCAGCTTTTTCTTTTATATTTTTTTCATTTTTATATGTAAGGAGAAGAATTGTTCACTTTTTACAAGAAAATTCCAAGTCCATGGTAAAAATCTACCGAATAAGCAAGCAGTTGAAAAATAAATTAGTATGATATCCTTTACTATTCCTTCTGATAATGATATAGCTATGTATCATCAAAACAATGGGAAATCATTTATAAAATGTCAACATAAAATTTGCAAATACTTTGTAGCACCAGCAGTCAGAAAATAAATTCCTTGGCAGAAAAAAAACCCATACTTTTTCACAGTATAGATCATAAAAGCTTCCATATGGACTAATCACAAATTACTTTGGTCAAGTCCTTTTAACTATGCGCATCAATCTCCAGTTCTACTTCTGATTAATCAAGAACCAAATCTGTAAAGCAATTGTAAGTAGCTGAAAAAGGCACACAAAGTTGCCACTTGTACGAACTAAAAATGCTAAGTTAAGGTGCAAAAGATCCCAACTTTTTCACCAATAGTCAACATACCGAAATCCTTTAACAATCCAAATCAAACAAAAAAGAGGACACAAGATGTAAACATCACATATATCATAATCAAGAAGAAAATGAAAAATAGATAGAAAAATAAAGAAAAAAGTCTTACCTTTAACTTTATCGTCAAATTGGGAAAAGTGAAGAGAAAGAGTGATTTTGGGTTTCTATCAGATAAAAGGAAATAGAGATTTAGAGTTCAATCAAGCGGCCATGACCCAAAAGAGAGACTATTATAATTCTTGATGTTCAGATTCTGTGAAAATGAAGAAACCCCCAAAGAGAAAAAGGTGTAAGAAAGAAGAAGCATGTACATATTTAATTAAGATTAATTATTATTATACTACTTTAGTTATTAAAGATTTTCTCAGGAAAATACTAGGATTATACTTTATTGAAAAATAAAAAATAAAAATAAGTGAACCCTCGTGTATGACGAAATGATACAATGACATGAGGACCATCGTTTTCTGTTTAAGCACTGTTTGTTTAGTAGATATTGATTAGATTTAATTATTTTGGACTTCGTCTTTTTTGACACACTAATAATTTCTTTTTGGGGTTAGGGCCCTGTGGGGGTTGGTGGCAGCTTAGAATTATTTGACTTTGGGGATGTCTAATTGCGTACAAGAATCTTTCTCTTTTAAGTTCTTTTCACTTTATATCTTCAAGTGAAGTCATAATTAGTTTATTTTTAAAGTTTTGCACTACATGGTGTGTTGTCGGGGAGAAATGAAATTTTATTTTTTATCTCACCAATGGACATATGTTTTGATATAAAAAAAATTACATAATACAGTAAATATGTGTTATGTATTTAATTTAGGGATGACAATGGATCAGGCGGATGGAAAGAGTTGAGATCAATCCATAAATTTTTAACCCCTCCCACCCTACATGATGATTTTTTTAATTTTTAGCTGTCTCGCCTCGTCCCACATAAACCCCTCTCCCTCCGCTAAATTTTTAAGTTTTTTATTTTTTTAATTGAATTTAATATGAAAAATAAAAATTCATAATCTTTTTTTAATTTTTCGCTAATTAACATATCAACAACTAATTAACTATTTTTAATTGACATTTCAACAATTGTTTCTTGATCTTTAAGTAGAAGCCTCTAATAAACATTTCAACAATTAACAATTTATCGGACATGTTTAGTTTAAATTTTAGGGAAAAAATAAAATTAAAGTCAATATTTAATATAAAAAGGTTATATCTTTGATTGTTATTAATTACAAAAATTTAATTTTCTTTGAATTCCTATTTGGCTCTTTCAATCCGCAACCCGCCTCTGCCCCACGTTAGTCTTAAAAATAGATACTTCAACTCCCCCCATCCCACATAACTTTAAACCCCCCCCCCCCCCCCCCCCCTAACTCCCCCCCCTTTCCCTCCCTTTTTTTTTTTAAAAACCATTATTTAAAAAAAATTAATTTTTTTCACTCTATTTTTTTTT
>JAPFFP010000099.1:3530249-3542365 GCA_026153255.1 Solanum medicagineum
AAGTGTTGTTGGTAGCTTGATGTATGCAATGGTTTGCACAAGACCTGACATTTCACATGTTGTTGGGATTGTGAGTAAATATATGCATAATCCAGGAAGGGAACATTGGCAAGCTGTGAAATGGATTTTGCGGTATATTCGTAATACCATGGACGTTGGGTTAGTTTTTGAGCAGGAAGAAAATTTGTGTGTAGTTGGATATTGTGACTCCGACTATGTTAGTGATCTAGACGAAAGAAGGTCGACTACTAGTTATGTGTTTACTTTTGCAAAAGCACCAGTTAGTTGGAGGTCTATTTTACAGTCAACAGTTGCTTTGTCTACAACTGAGGCAGAGTATATGGCGATTACAGAGGCTGTGAATGATGCAATTTGGCTTCAAGGATTGCTTAAGGAACTTGGTATCAGACAAGAAAATATTACAATATTTTGTAATAGTCAAAGCACTATTCAGTTAGCGAAAAAAATCAAGTTTATCATGCAAGAACGAAGCACATTGATGTTCGGTATCACTTCATACGAGAAATCATAGAAGAAGGTGGAGTCGTAGTGTAGAAAATCAAGACTACAGATAATCCTGTTGATATGCTACAAAAGTGGTGACTGCATCAAGTTTGGACATTGTTTGAACTTGATTAACATTGTTGAACATTGATGTTCAAAAGTTGAAGACACAATTGAAATTTGTTATCGAGAGAATTGAAGATGTGAGATGACCAAGGTGGAGATTTGTTGTTTGGTCATCCCACATCGGTGGGTGACAAGTTTGAAAGGGGATTTCCCCCCTATAAATTAAAGTGTAGTTTTAGGAATTAAAACACACCTTTCACTTGCCTTCTCATCTTCTAAGACATTTGTTCATTTTTCTCTGTTGTAGAATTTGTATTTTTTGGAGTGAAATAAAATTGGGTCAATTGGGGCAAAAATATTTTTTATCGAACCTCATAAATTCGTTGTTCTTTTTATTTATCTTCTTTTTACTCTACCCATTTATCTTCTTTTTACTCTACCTAGTTCACTTCTGCAACACCTTAAACATGTAAAAATATTTTAAAAAAAGTACAAGCATGTTATTCTCTTTGTTGATCAATTACATCAAATGGACATTTTTGATCAAAGTAGAATAACCAAAGTTTCAACGTCTGAATAATTAATTTTGTAGTAATTCCATTTTATATATTTGTTAGTATAGTAATATACTCCACATATGAACTATATTTTGATATGCCATATTTTAAAATTCTTCTTATAAATATTGAATTGCCATATTTAGCATAGGATCCTGAATCCTAGACCAAGAAGTAGAGAGACAGTTGGGCTTAGAGCCAGGTAAGCATGGCGATGGCAAAGATAGAAGAAGAGATGCCTGGTTGGCCTATGCTCATATTCCTATTTAATAATTATTTATAAAAGAGAAACAAAGGGTCCTTCCTTGCCAGTCTACACTCTTTTATTTTATATAAATAGGATGATAATGACTACAAATTAAGCCCTCTTCCAATACATACCCTTTTCCTTGTCTTTGGTTGTTTGGATTATGACTTGTTAACTTCAAGAAAATTCCCTTTTGTTTCATACGATTATTTCAGAAACCACAAGACTTTTCGTCCTAAAAAGAGTGCTCCATCAGGAAGCAAGGTTAGAATTTGCTCTTCCACTTGTATTTTTTAATCACCTCTTAGTTTGCAAGTAGCTAATTAACCTTTCTTGTTATTGCTCCGATGATTCAAAATGCAGGGTGCACCACTTAAGAAACACATTGATACTACTTTAGGTAGTGGAAACTTGAAGGAAGCAGTACGGCTACCGCCTGAGAAGATCTTCACGAGTGGCTCGCTTTAAATAGTATGTTTTCCATTTGTAGGAACATTGCTATGCTAAATTAGCAACAAAATATTTTCTTTGTGCGTGGTAAAAAAAACATGCTTTAGAAGACAAATAAGTTGATTTATCAAATGACTGGGCTCTTTATATACCTTGCAAAGTTCCCCTTTGTTGATTTTCTCTACTTGTTTGTGTTTTTGGATGGCTGACGGAGTGTCTATAACTTAGATCCAATCAGGTTATATATAATTGCATATAGATAATTTGACATTAGGCTGTTTTAGAATACCTATTGTCGCGATTTGTGAGAATGTGGATTGACTTCGCTTGGTTCGTAACTTCACCTTAGCCTGCAGACATTTACATATTGGCTTTGTGATAAATCTAAACTTTTGGTATTGCCAGAACCACAAATTTCTGCCATATAGCCATGAAAGTGGTACAAATTTTCTCTAAAAGTTTTATCGAGGAATGATTTTCTTTCTAGAGGTTCTCTCGACGCTTTTGTACCATGATATTGACTCAATATAAGGATATATACTGCTTTCTAGTAACTTTTGGTGTCCCTTTGTAACATCTTTGTTGAATTTTTATCCACAACCTCATCTCTTCAATTTGTAGCATAAAACAGAATATCCTTTGAGATTAGGTTGTCTGGTGTATGTGTGTCTGTATATTTGCTCCAAGTACTCAATCCGGATGTTGTGCATCCCTCCATATGATGATTTTTGGATATCGTAAGCACATTTCTGTTGATCCTAACTTTTTATCTCTCTCTTTTCCTACAACTATTGACTTTTTCAACCAAGTGAATATCTTGTATGGCACTCTCACAGAATTCTGCACCCCGTCGAGCTGTCCGACAATGTCTGCAGGGCCAAAGTAGGTTTCTCAATCTGTTCACTTTGTGGTAGACCTATTTATTTATTAAATACGTAAATAACCACTGTAGATATGTTACACCACAATGTTATCCATCATGATTGAATCTGTTTGCTTATAATGGAGTTAAAGAGGACTAGACCCCTCCAGGTATAATTTTCATCAAAAGAGAAGGTTATTACCCATTAACTTTGCAAACATTTAAACTGGTTATACCTGTCCATATCTTATGCCAAACTCGATTCCCAACTGCTATAATTATTTGGGATTTATTGTCCCAAAAAATTTTAGCTCCTATCTATACTTAAGTTTTCGATTTTTGTGTGTCTGCAGAGACTCTCTGAAACTGATATTACGTTGCAAATATCCCCATCCAATAAAGTAGAGAAACAACCCCTATTCTAGGATTTTGTCACCAACATAGGTCACTTGTGGTCCATTCTTCTTTTTGAAAATTATGCCCAACATGCCAAGTCTTGGCTTCTATATGATATGATGGAACATACTGAAGCCAATGTCCAAAGAAAGTCAATCGGTAACTATGATATGATAGAACATACTGCATAGAAGCCACAGCATGAAAATATGATGGCAATAATATAAAGCCCTTGAATTTTCCTCCTCATTTGACCAACATGTTTGGCATTACTCATTTTGGTTTATTAATCATGACACTATCAGGAAAAGAAGTTTCATCGTTCCCTGTCTATATAAGCTAAGCCCTCCAAGGAAATATGAGTTAAGTGAAACTCTTCAAGTGGAAGAGGATATAGATCATAAGTACGATAAACCTCCTCTTGAACAAAATATAAAGTAATGACAGATCAGATTGTCCTCATCCTGTCAATTTGACTTTAAAAGCACCCATTTAGAGTTGCATGAAGGATGAGAGGAAGGGATGAGAAAGTTGTTTTAAGAATTGTATTGCCCAGCTACGGAACTGCTAGAAGAATGGCATGATAGCCACGATGTTAAACAAAATTCCAACTTTTGTGTCACATAGTTTGGTGATATCAGACTGAGGAGCTGTTGAACAACCTCCTTCCATTACGGTTTTAAGTCCTGAATCGATACTCAATTGCGCTTTATCTGCAGTTGATCTTCCCCAGGTCCTTGCAACCTAGTGAGAAACATCTTGGAACATTTTTTTTTTTTTTTTGCATTTCAACAAATTGGCAGGTGATGGTGATTCACAGATTTAGGAAGGACAAAGTAAAAGTGCATTAATTATTTATTTGGCTAACCGATTTTCGTTTTTGGATGAATCAGAGTAGTTCATTAATTGAAGTATTGAACACGGTGACTTTGTGTGTGAAAAAATGAGTGGCTGGCTTAACCACCATGATGGTTCAAATGGAAAATTTCTTCTCACATGAAAAAGTTGATGAAACAAAAAGAATATTTTGGACTATCTATATCTCTCGCTATCTTCTATTTAGTCATTGCAAACTGTCACAAAATGCATAATGGCTTAACTCTTAGGTTGCCTTTCTTTCTTTATTGATCTTATGATTCCTCCTATTTGTAATTGTCTCTTACAGTCTTCTTGGTATTATTACTATAACATTGGGTAGCGGAAATGCTAGATTTTATACATGTGTAGTGAATTGCAACAAAGCAGGACAGTTGTTTTCTCAATTGTCTACTGAATACCAACTCATTACCATTATTACTCTCTTCCTAGAGTAATCTGTCATCAATATTGCATTCGTCACAGCACACCAGTGAAAAAGGCTACCTTCTTCAGTTCTTTGGTATCTCATACTTTTCTTCCACCTACATCATTCCCCATATAAACCCTGTGAAACGATTTAACAACTTAAAACTACTTCGCCCACTTCCCCTCCATCATCCTATTCTCTTCTTCATTCCCTACAAGCCATTCTATGTTTCTATGGAAAAGCTCCTGTGGCTCTTTCTACCTGAAGATCCATGGGAATGCCACCACAAGAAAATGGGTAGTCAAACCATAAGTAGATTGCCTACTGGAATAAGTTGTGGTACTCCAGTCTCTGGCAATTGGCAGGGCTGATACATTATTTGCGTATAACTTTTGGCAAGTACGAGTATCGTTGGGCTGATGGAGTTAATATAAAGAAACCCATAGAAGTTTCTGCTCCAAAATATGTGGATTATATGATGGGTTGGATAGAAACTCAGCTAGATGATGAATCAATTTTTCCCCAAAATCTGGGTGGGTAGTCTCTTTTTATGTGTGCATATTACTCTGATAAAAATTTCTCAATTTCATGTCTGATCAATGTTATGCTACAGGTGTACCATTTCCGTCTAACTTCCAAGATGTTGTAAAGACAATATTTAAGCGATTATTTCGTGTATATGCTCACATTTATGATTCACATTTTCAAAAGATTATCGGTCTAAAGGAAGAAGCTCATATGAATACCTGCTTTAAGCACTTTGTTCTGTTCACATGGGTAAGTTTATACTAATGGTACAAATGCTTTTATTGATTTAATGCATTTCATAAATTTGTAGTGCATCATATATCTCTACAAGTAGAATGTAGTTAGTGCAGATTGAGGAATAATGATGCATGCTCTTGCTTGACACAGGAGTTCCACTTAATTGACAAGGCAGAGCTTGCGCCTCTCTATGAGCTCGTTGAGTCTATTCTACAGCTTTAGTGTGATGGTGTGATTCAATTCATTTTCTACAATTAGTTTTGTTTCTTTCATCATACATTGATTAGTTTGCATGAGGAGAATATGGTTGATGATGACGGAAAAGCCCGTGTGGGAACCTGTCCGAGCCTTTGAGGATTTACCCATTTATAAGAACTTCCATGGTTTGATGTTGAATTCTACCACCTTACTTGCATCCTCTGAAATTGAAGAAAATACTTTACAAGTTTGCCCTCCTTTAGTGTGTGTGTGTGTTACTGTAAAGAAAATGTCATCGTCTATATCTTAGCTCAAAGACTTTATTTGAGGAAAAGCAATGGTAGTTATATTTGGAATTTGGAGGTTAACTAAGCTTTTTCCGGCTATGGATAATGCTGTTTGAGTTCCTTTTACTGCATTGTAATTACCCATTCATTCACCAAAGTGGGTGTGTTGTACTGGTGGGACTGCTTTACCTTTAACTAGAGGTCTCAGTCTCATATTTGAGCCCTAAGTATGGAGAAAATCTTGTTGGGAGCCACCACCAATGGGCCTTGCAATGCGAGTAAGCCAGGGCTCCAATACAGACTCCAAAACAAATAAAAAATGCAAGTACCCATTCAAGATTACAATAAAAGACATTCATTTGTTCTGCGCCTCATGGGTTTGCTATATCCTGCAACCACGCAGAATTGGCAAGAGCAAGACCTTTAACCCCGGGTTTAAAATTGAAGTTTTGCAGCAAGAGTGAAGGAACATAAAGACGGCCGGAATTTTCAATCTTATACTTTTATAAGCAGGCCCACTCAATAGAAACAATTAAGTTTCACTCTCAAACAAGTTAGAGCCAACTATATGAATAGAAAGGAGGCCCGAAAATAATGTTTGATTAACAATGTAATTTGGTCATTTGTATCTCAAGAAACAATACATTCTATATCAACCACCCACAAATCTTATGATATGGCTCTGCAGGGTGCATATACTGCCGTATGTAGATATTGGCAGCACCATCCTCCTTGCCAAGAAAGTATAGTGGAAAATGTCCAATTAACAACAAGGACTAATGTCTTTGATGGTTGAACGGTATACTTGACTCTGCACCAGCAACAAATGGCTGAAATTTGACCTTGATGGTTGACATATAATACAAGTCACCTGTTTCTAAACGGGGAGAAGTCCCAGTGAGATGAATTCTTTAGTAGAGACTCAATCCACATGCTCTTAGAGCCATATGCATGGCAATACCTCCCATAGTGTTGCAAGCTGAACTCCTAGAAGATCAAGGGACTAAGTACTTAGTGTTCAAACTTCATTATCTGTGGGTTTTCTCTCGCATATACAGCCAGGAAGGGGATTAGCATAAAAGCTCTCTTCCAGCTTTGGGAGTTCACCTGGCTCCCTCACATAAGGAGCCCCAGAACGAGTCTCATGAAGCTTTTTTACGTTGGAGCTGAATTTCTTCCACGAGATCTTACCATTATCAAGTTCATCAACTAGCTTCACAAAATTCATCCTGCAAAAGGATGATTAGACTCAAAAAAGTTAGGTTGATGGAAGTACTTAGATTTGAGAATATTGCGTACTCGTAGTTTGACAACAGAAAATCTGTCTTAGCCAGATAACAAGGGAATAGGCAGATGGCATTGTGGCAAGAATAATTACCTGTCCGGATTAATAGTCTTCCTGAAGTTCTCAAAGCGCCTATGACCTTGTACTGCCTTGGCCATATTTCCATCATATGTGTAAACGAAAACATCACTCTGAAGAGCAACAACATAGTCCAAACCAGCCAGCATATTTTGGTGATTCTCAAAAGGGTTCAGTTCCTCCTCTGTTGAAAGAGTTGAATGGGAAAATATGTTTGGGAAATTCTCAAGAAGAGGTTGCATGCTTCCATTCCCATAAGCTTCACCAGCCACCAAGTAAATCCTTGTACTGGATGGGAATCCCAGCCCCTTAAGCAGAAGGGCAGTCTCCCTGGGAGTCAATGGGCAACCACCTAGCTTTCTTCTTTCTGCACCATCAATATCCTTTTCCTTCCAATGGCTGACCTCATAACGCATGCTACGGAGTTCTTCATCCTCTTCTGCTGTCAAATTATGACTGCAGCCTGTAAAAGCAAGCATATCCTTCTCGTATCTGCAAGTAGCATCATATAAACTGCTTATGTGAAAAGAGTTCAGAAATAACAGTTTTAGCAGGAAAACAAAATCAAATTTATAGCAAATGCCTCTGCTAAGATAAGACATCAACATTATAAATTGTGCAATTTACCAACTAAATGACTTATATACATCAAGATAATTGAGAAATAAATCGAAGTACATCTATCTGATACACAACTCTGCAGTTACAAAAATAGTTCAGTCAACGCCGTTGCTTTTACAGTGCAACAGTCCTATAAGATTAGAAGTAAAACTAAGATAAATAGATAACTGTGTCCAATTAAAGCATCAAACTATGAATATTGATCCTGCAAAAATAATGAACTAAAAATTATATAACTTTCTCAGATAACTTTGTCACCTAGTTAATTTACAGAGGTATACAGACAGCTAACGCAAGTGTAATGCTACATAACAATACAGGCATGAAGTGATATAGTTGCCATTTTTTAATGTATTTTGATTGAAATGAAAAATCAAACCAAGCTATTATAATGAATGGCATGTCTAGTATACCAACTGGCCTGAACCTTTAACTGAAAAAGTGGCATCCAGAAGTTTTCCCCCTCTTTTTTTAACCTTAGAGATGTTCGACTCGGATTATTAGCATTTTATAACCCCAGCATTAATCAAAATACATGACACAAACAATTGGAATTGGATGTAACTACAGCTATGAGAGAAAGAGGCAGCAACTGACCTTAAATGGAGAGCAAGATAAGGCTTTTTATCTTGCCGCATCCTCGAAACCAAAATCCTTCCCAAATTTTCAATGGGAGCCGAGTATTTTAATGATTGGTAATTTACACGGCATCTCAGCTTCTGAATAGAATCAGGAATCCCATTGTTGGCTATTCGAGAATCAGTGTGAGTAATATACATTACTTTGTGCTGCTTCAGAAGAGGGAGGATCTCTGATTTATAGTAACTCATCTGATCAAATTAGAGAAGCATGTAAGAATGGCAGATACTCATCACCACACCATGACTTGGAACTCATTGCTAGTTTCATACTTCACTAAAAGGAGTACTCACAACCATGTCAAAAATACCCATATAAATCAGTGTACTTTACCTTAGACCAGGATATAGGCGTTTTGTTAAAAGGCTCAGTTCCAGCAAATTCTGGTGGTAGTGCCTCGACAATGTGGATGTCATCCTTTAGAGTTTCAATAAAGTGCTGCCAATCGAAAAGATCTTTGAAGCCACTGCATTTAGGAAACAAAGATAGAGATCGACTGAGCCAAGGAAAAAACAATCTTTTATTATCACTTAAATCGACGATGAGATTAATCTTTGGCTGCAAACACTGTCAGTTGGAGTTATTAATATCTAGCAAATCAAGAGCTGCATGTTTGCATTACACTGATTTGCCAAGTTTAGAACACTAACCCAAGTCTTCTATTTTTTGTAGCTACTTTGGCCACTCTAATGAGTGCTAAAGTGGGCTGCATATGGTTGTTTAGCTTCATAAGTTAAGATGACCAATGTCTACAGGTAAGGTGCACTGGCACCCATCTACTTCTGCTGCAACTATGTTCTTCACATATAGGGATGGGCTGGTGGCAAATGGACGGGTAGAACACAGGTGCAAAAAGGGTCACAATTCAACCCACCCATATTTAAGCATGTTAAAAATTAGGGTTATAAACGGGTTGGATAAAAGATTAGATGGGCTTCACCCATTTTTAATAGGGGTACTGAAAACTTCTGCTGTTAGATTTTATACATAACCAAATATGAATTTAATATTATTTTTCTTAATAGTGAAACTTTGATGATAAATGTATTTTAAAAGTAACACATTTGAAACAATTAAAATATGTCCGATGAAGGTACATCAGCGTAATCCTACTAGAAAATTAGTAATATTATAACCTTGAAGACTCACTATTATATATTGTTAGTATTTCTATACAATTTTCCAACTTGATGCTACAATCTTTTGATGAACTATTTAATTTTTGTAAAGCTCAAAATATGATTTTATTCATTATTACACCAAAATCAAAAACAAATTATTCAATTTGGATTAGAAAAATAGGGTCTATGTTTTAGGATGCAGATAGCAAAAAGCTTTTAGTAATTGCCTTGGAAGGGGGGAGTACGAGAATTGGACATGTATGCAACCTCAAAGAGCTAATACAACAACATACCCGGTGAACTCCCACTAACTGGGGTTTGAGGTGGGTAGAGAGGTTGTTTCCAAAAGAACCTCGGCTCAAGTGCATCAGACTCAAGTAAAAGGAGAAGAAACAATTAAGAAAACACACTTGATAATAAGAAAAACAATGTAAAGTCTTAAAAAAACGACAACAAAATTGTGTCGTAATCAAAATACTAAATACAACATACGGCAGGAACTACAATGAGTACGACTAGTACTATGACAAGCAGTAACAAGCCTAAACCTACGCACGGCAAGACAACACTTCACCCTACTAACCTTCTATCCTAATACGTGACGTCCACTAGTGATGTCCTTGTAATATGAAGCTGCGTCGAGTCCTGTCTAATCACCTCTCCCTAATAGTTCTTCGTCCTACCTCTACCTCTCCGTGCACCCCCTACCACCAGCCTCTCACGCTTCCTCACTGGAGTGTCGATGCACCTCCTTTGCACATGCCCAAAACCATCTCAACCTCACTTCCCTCCTCTTGCCCGCCATAGAGGCCCTCAAAGAGCTAATACTGACATATATTTCCTATAATACACCAGTACAAACTATTTTTAAAATGAAAGCAAAGACTCTTTAAAAGTACAAACGGAAGCAAACGTAGAAAAAACAACTAACATAAAGCCCTCAAAAATCTCAAGAGTGACATGCTGCAATCAAATCATAACTAATTATCTATGTAGCAGTGAGTGATTTAGCCGCAGCCAACCCAAATCAGACCCGTGAATAACCTGTGAGTTACCAATATTTGCACAGCTAAAATGTGGGTCGAACCCAAATTTTACCCATTATCAACATCACTCACTCAACCTATTTAAATATGGCGGGTAAGTGAAATCGGGTTCATTTTGCTGTCACTATTTCATGCACATAACTTTTTAAGATGTCTCCATGTGGCTAAAGACACCCCCACAATATTTAGAGATGATTGGATGAGCTCACTGTAGCCAAGACTCAAAGTTCTGGAGGGTGACCCACCAGCTCCTTTGAAATAAGAAAATCATATCTTTCCCCATCTTACGACTCCCTTTTCTCTTCTCTTCCTTTTTGACAAGGTGACTCTTCCTATTGTTTTCCCTTTTCTTTTCTGCTTTTCTTCAATATTTGTCATATTTTCCTTTTCACTCTCTGTTTCCTTATCTTATTTCTTTAGTACAACTGATCTTACTCTATCTTTCATTCTTTTTTATTTGATACTGAATAATCTGTCTGGAGCCAACTCCTAGGATCAATGGTAGCCTTCGGAACTCGAGAATGATGGGCCTTCCCCTCTACCCTTCTAAACTTAAATACTAGGGTCTAGGCTTAGTGCGTTTGGCATAGGGCATGAACTTGTGATCTAAGCCTCAAATACCTACCTTTGCCAAATGAATTAAGCCCTGCGCTATGCCTTACAACAACTACGCCTCAGTCCAAAATATGTTGGGATTGGTTGCATAAGTTTTTAAAAGAAGAGAGAGAAACTGATGGTACAAATTGTTGAAATTGGACCTGCAACGTGGGTATAATTAAGACAAAATCTCTTATGAAATGGGAGTTAGCATTTTTTCCTATGACGGCACACAATGAAATTTCAGTTTTAAAAATTGGACTTTAAGAACTTAATAAGGTCAGCGGGTGGAATTTAAATACATTACTTTCATATTGTGTTAAGCGGCTTCCCCTATGGTATACGGGCTAGATTTCTCAAAAAATTACATTGCACACACAATTGTTACCCAACAAAAAGAGAAAAGCAGACACCTATTAAGTAGCAACCCGAGGATAAGACACCATCAACTGCCTTAACGGCTTGTATCTTAAAGGAGATCCTCCATAATCGAAATTGTGATGCTGATGTTAACGTTTCTTTCTTACCACTTCCGTTTTAAGTTTCCCAAAGTGTCACTGTTACAAGTAAACTGATTTCTCGGCTAATAAGCCTATAAGAAATTGAGTACAAGGCTCATTCTTTACAGTCTTCATTTGAGGAAGGATTTTTTCCGTCATTTCATCCTTCATAAATCATGCTTTTTAACTCTAGATACTCAACATGTATCCAAAACTGATTTATCAGTCTCAGCCCTGGAGCTATGCTTCCATTCAGTAACAAGCCACTCTCTCTCTAATCATGAGCATAGTTGTGTAATGTCTATCAAGAAAAGTTGCTATAAAGGCTAGCAACCGCAGTCAATTTTTTTTGATGAAGTAAGATGTTGTATAAGCATCAAGAGGATGCCGATTACATACACATTTAACATGGCTAACTCCGGAGAGCAAAAACACCTATTTAATCAGGGAGTTAGCCACGAGCAAAAGAACGGTCTCTAAGCCATATTGAGGATGCTAATGAGATCTAAGAGGGGTAATATATCATTAGCAGGGAATAAATTGCTCCAATGGAAGAGGTTAATAAGGCAAAAGGATTTCAAACTGCTAATTGGAGTTGAGATACCATCAAAA
>JAPFFP010000099.1:3546980-3568725 GCA_026153255.1 Solanum medicagineum
GCCATTTTGCTTTATTCCATCATACCCCAAAGCCAAAAAATAGTGAATCTTTGGCTCCATCCGAGATTGATGGAAAAACATTACAGAGCAAATATATATCATTATTTAGGATATTTAGCTATAGTTTATGATTATTACTGTTCATAGCTATATTATCAATCATATTCATTTTCTATCCAAAATTAATTTCAATTAAGTTATCTTTTCATACTACAACAACCTGTTGTGGAAGGTTTCTAACTTACTAACTGTGATTTGAATATTTTTTTTTTCAATTTTTCTTGTATTTTATTGGTATTAGTATAGTTATGTATGAAAAATATTCAATGTATCCAATTGTATTGTTTCTTGTTATGTATTTGTATTTATGTGATTTTTCACTTGAAAGGTAAGTATCAAACACACTTTAACATTTATAAATCTCTCAAATAGTTAGACATGTGTATTTGCATCAATTTTTTTGTAGTTTATATGTTATGTATTGATATTGAAAGATACTAATATGTAGTTTATGCTTTCACATACTTTTGAATTGACTGATAAGTACTAAATACATTCCACATAGGTATACTTTTCAATAGTTAGAATTTTTGTATTTGCTTGTATTTGAAATTCACTAATAGATAATTATATCAATATATATTTTGTATTTGAATATACAAAGAAACTTGATATATTTCATGAAAAAATTGAATATAACAACATGCTTGAATCAAATGAAAACAATTAAATCACACATAAATGAATATAACATGAGATTTTAATGCATTGGATATAAAAAAAAATTGACAATCTTTACGAATAAAAATAAAATACAACTTGCTTGACTAAAATGAAAACAATTAAATTAAGCAAATTTAGCCTTAAAATTGAAATTATATAATAATATATATATTTAATATAATTAAGGGAAGATTGACAATTCAAAATGGGATAATCTAATTAATATAATTTGTTGTTACTATTTTTGTATATATTTATATACTTTCCTTAATAACATATATATAGTATATACTAATACTAAAATACTAAATTAATTGCTCATAATTTTATATTTTTTTAATATAATTTATAACTATTAAAGATAATTATATATCATAATCCATAAAATATAATTATTTCTATAAGTTTTTCAAACTTTATTCCATGATTATTTGATGTTATTGTTGACACCAAATGAAAAGACAAGCCAACTTTAGATGTATTCATCCGATGATCTGCTATCTACAAATGAGTTGGGCCTCATTGAGCAAATATGTTGAAAGCCCCAACCCATAGTTATGGCGGGAAAGTCGAAGTGATCCCAAGAGGCGTGTCCGATAAGCTTCCAAATGACCATAAATAGTCCTCAAACCTGAAAAACCTCCCGCCGTCCTCATCCGCTCCCGTATTCTTTTCATCAGTAAACTCATTTACCATTGCAGTCTCCTCCCTCGTCACTGGTAACTGTCAACTTTACTGTATCCTTCAATATAGGTGAAAGCTTCCTTTGTAAATTTCTGAGTTTGAATTCGGTTCTTTTGTTTTGTTGCGCACAATTTTTTATATTGTAGATAGATATTTGTGTTTAGATTTGTGATTTTTTTTTGTTTTTGGTTTCGTCAACTTCACAGGATATAAGAGATAATGACGCTTTTGAGGTCTCGCGAGGTGACTCCGGCGGCATCCAAGCCTAAATCCTCTTCAAAAATCCTAGAAAATCATGTAGTGGAACCGGCAACTCCATCGAAATCTCTTGAAACTTCCGTTCAGCCTTTATGTGTCGTGACTCCCACTTCTCCTTCTTCGGCTAGTCGTGATGTTCCTCGTGTTGCTACCAGAAGGAGTTTGAGATTGGCTTCTAAAACTGGGTCAACCGAAGTTGGCGAAAGTTTGAGTAATATAGGGAAGAGTAAGGGTTTTGAATTTGATAATGGGTATATTGGCAAGAGTTTGAAGAGTGCCTTCGGCGTAGAAAGTGAGGGTTTGGACGAAGATGATAAGGGGTTTGGGGTTTTATATAGTGAAACAGTTGATGAAATAGGTATGAATGTAGCTGATGATGTAGGAAATTCAGCAAACATTGAGGAAAGAGTTGAGTATGTTAAAGTGGGAAAAGGGGATAAAAGGACAAGTATGGAAGTGCAGGGAGAAGGGGACACTAAGTTTTTGAGCTTACGGTCAGGCAAGAAAATCTCTAAGAGAGCAGTTGAAGAATGTAAGGGTGGCTCTGTTGGCGATACTGGAAATGTTCAGAATGATTTTGATGAGAAGCTGTCTAATGGAAAGCTAAGTGAAGGAATGTCAAACGGTTGCAGTTCAGATGGCTCCAGCGATAAGTTATGGACAAGTTCAGTTGAGCCTTGTAGTGTTAAGAGGAGGAGATTCAGTAGAGAAGAGAAATCTAAAGGTACAGTTGCTGAACAGGGATCGCCAGCCGTTCATTCAGTGAAATTGGAACCAGAGGTAGCATTTGGGATGTCAATTGACCACACAGTACCTCAGAATGTCTGTTTGCCAGAAACTTTGGATCTGTCTGTTCAGGGTGATGGGCAAGCTGCCACTTCGCAAAATCATGATTCAAAGACGAGAAGGTTTAGTAGAGAGGGAAAGGGGAAAAGCGTGATGGCTGGTGATGATTTGTGTCGTGGTGTTGATACATCTGAAGGAAAATTCAAACATGGGGCAGAGAAACTCATTCATGAAATCGTTTCAAGAGCTATTAATTTGACGACTCAGGATGGAGAGCAAGTTGTAGTGACCGACAGTGCATCTATTACAAGAAGAGTTCATACAGAAAGGTTTAGGGATATAGCTCGACGAAATGCTTCCAGGTTTGCTCATTTCTCTTCCCAAGCGGAACAGGAGACAGATGTCGCTGCTGAGGCTGCTGAGGAAATTCCACAGGAAGTAATGGAGACTGATGAAGAAATAGAGGACTGGCCCGGTCCATTTTCAACTGCTATGAAGATTATTAGAGATCGTGAATTGAACATTAAGCATCAGCAGACGAGTAAATCTGAGAAAAGTAAGATTGAAGTGGTATGGGTTCCCAAAAAGGACCAGCAGTGCCAATCTAGAAAGCTGGTGGTTCCCTCACTACAAGACCTATGCACGGGCATTTTAGTAAAGAATGTAGATGCAATCACTTCACTTGATTGTGTACCTGATGCTCTTAGGCACAAGATTTGCCAGTCACTGTGCGGCTCTCGAGAAATGACGTATCAATTTTTTGAACATCTTATCCGTGGATCTCCTACAGAGATACGCATAATGGATTGTTCATGGTTGAATGAGGAGAAGTTCACGCAGAGCTTTGAAGGATGTGACACCAACAACTTGGTGGTGAGTTTTAATATTTCTTTTCTACTTATGCGATGGTTGATTGGAGTGAAAAAAGGTATGGTTGGAGGAGTAAGTGAAAGTGGAAGTGTATGTGTTTCTCCTCAGTTGGTTAGGAAATTTTAGAAAACATGAAGTAAGAGTGTATGGGTTGCATTACTCTGTATCATCAATCTCAATCTCTCCAAAGCTGGATGGCACTGATGAATATATTACAAGCATACTTGGAAGTAAATCATTAATACTTAACATAGGGAAGTAGATTGTCGGTTTTTCTTTTCTTCCTCTTCACTTCTCCTTCAAGGAACTAAACATAGTTTTAATCTTTATGAATACCACCTTTAGTTTTGTTCATCTAGTCATTGTACAAGCCAGATTCACCCCAACCTAACAACAACAATATACCCAGAGAAATCTCACAAGTGAGGTTTGGGGAGGGTAAAATGTACGGAGACCTTACTAATACCTCGTAGAGATAGAGAGGTTATTTTCGGAAGACCCTTGTCTCAAAAATATCAAGCCCCATAAGCAGAAGATACTAGATATGAAAAAGGAAAAAAAAAAAGGAAAAGAAAAATGACTAAAGTGGAAAGCAAATGATAGTATATAAATACAAAACAAATATAAAACATACAAGGACAACACAAGATATAATGACATGACTAATTCTACTAACCTACTATATCACAAGGCCAGAGATCAGCTTACTCCTATTAGACTTTTAACCTACTACCCTAATACGCGATCTCCAATTTTTTCTATTTAAGATCATGTCTTTGGTGAGATGAAGTTTAGCTAGATTCGCCCCAATCCAAAAAAATAAAAATATAAAATACACACAAACACGCAAACAATGCTACATATGTTACTTATTAATGCTCTAAATTTATAAATATCTTCTTTTTACATGAGGAGCCACAAACGGACCATGTTTAGTAGCTTTATCTCAGCTTAACTATGGTCTTTAGCATTATGTTGATGTTGGAACTAAAATTAATAAAAACCAAATGACCTTCCTTTTTCCCCTTGCTTTCAGATAAATGACAATCATGTGTAGCCTGTCATTTGTCCTATTCCTTGGACCTGTGTAATGGTGTTCCTCTTCGTATGATCTGTATTATATTACTTTAAATGTCTTCTGTCTCTCCAGTTAAGTTTTGCTTGCATATGTCTTAACAATTCAATGATATGTTAGTCAAAATGTTTTCTGTGGAGCCAGGTGCTTCAACTGGATCAGTGTGGTCGCTGCATGCCAGATTACATCCTATTGGTTACATTAGCTCGTTGTCCAAACAATCTCCCTGCATTGACGACCTTATCCTTGAAAGGTGCATGTCGCCTTTCGGATGCTGGGTTAAAGGCAATCATCTCCGCAGCACCTAATTTAAGGTCAATGAATCTTAGCCAGTGCTCTTTGCTGACATGTGATGGAATTAACTGTTTACCTAATTTATTGGGATCAGTTCTGAGAGAGTTATATCTAGACAATTGTGAAGCAATAGATCCCATGCTTATTCTGCCAGCATTACTTAAGCTAGAACATTTGGAAGTTCTATCAGTAGCTGGAATCCAGACTGTGTGTGATGCTTTCATTAAAGAATTTGTCACTCATCGAGGTCAGAGTCTCAGAGAGATTGTACTGAAGGGATGCATGTAAGTGGTTTTTCTCATGTTTCAAGTGATGCTCCACGGAGAAACTTGACTGATACTGATTGTCTTTGTGCCTTGAATTTGACGCAGGGAATTGACTGACTGTTCTCTGAAAGATATTTCGCAAAACTGTCCTGGATTGCGCGCTATAGACCTGAGTGACTTGAGTAAATTGACAGACTCTGCAATTGGACATCTTGCCACTGGTTGTAGAGAAGTTGACAATCTAAAACTCCGTCGCAATGCATTCAGGTTTCCAAAATATAGCAGTTGTGCAGATAATTTTTTTCTAATTGTAGCATGTCAGTGTCTTTAGCCGTAATCTTTTTCTTGCAATATTCGTGATTTTGTGTACCGTTTTATTCTTTTCTTGAATGTCAAGACTTATGTCTTAAGAGCAATTTGTCAAAATATATCGAAGTGCTTGGTTTCAGATTTATTTGACAGATACTTCATGTTTGAAGGCTTAGAATAGATGCTACATATAGGTGTTTGTCATTCTTTGTGTCAAGCTATATATAGGATCTTTGTAGTGTGCATTCTTCAAAATAAGAGAAAAGAATTACTCCCTCTGTCCCATTTGTGGCACCCTTTCCTTTTTGGTCTATTCCAAAAAGAAGGTCACCTTACTCTAATTGGAAACAATTTACCTTTAAAATTTTCTTTTTACCCTTAATGAAATTATTCTCAGCACACAATATCTAAGAATGATTTTAGACCACAATTTTTAAAATTCTTCCCTTTTTTCTTAAACATCGTGCCAAGTCAAAGAGTGCCATATAAAATTGGACGGAGGGAGTACCATTTTTGTGATAGTATGTTCTGTATTCCTTGAATTCATCAATAACAAAATGGAAGTGGCGTAAGCTTATTCTTATCTTTACTAATGGCAGTGATGAAGCTGTTGCTGCTTACTTGGAAACTAGTGGGGAGTCTTTGAAGGAACTGTCTCTCAATTGTGTCAATAAGGTACTTGACAACATGCAATGTTCATTGCCTCTCTTATTGTGTTTGTTTGGTCATAGGAAAATGTCTTATGGGTTCTGATTGCACTTCTCTTTGCTGAATTTCAGTTGATCAAGCCAGCAAAAATCTGCTTAGATCAACATTTTAATTCATTGCGGGATAGATTCTAATGATTTTAGTGTCCTGTTTTGCTTTTCAGTATTGTTTGTTACACAAGCGAGATTACTCATCTTTATCTAGAACCTATTGCTGTACGGCATGTTGTGAACTTTGCTTAGATGTCACAACTATTCAAATATATTGTGAGAGCAATTTTTGGTGTAATAGAAGCCTGTAGATGTTCCTGACAATTTAGTGGAATTAAAGACTCCCTACATTCCAAATGGACAAATTTCCACTCCCATTTGTGGTGACCTACCACTTTCTTGGTGCCGTACTGTTTGTAAAATCAACATTAACTTGTCAAACAAATATATATTTTTTGAGAACTAGCAAACGGAACTTTGGGTTTGTTATCTGAACTGGCAGATTTTCATTTTTCATTTTGTAGACTTCAGTTTTCCTCTTCCACTTTTTTCTGGATTTGTGATATTTGCTAATCCAAAATTCAATGAATTATTGTCAGTCTGAAAGTCTAGGAATCTTAGTTTTTCAACCTTTATATGCTTTTATAGGTTTCACACAACACTGCAATGTCTCTAGCCAAATGTTCAGAAAATTTGATTAGTCTGGACTTGTCTTGGTGCCGCAACTTGACAAACGAAGCCCTGGGATTGATTGTTGATAACTGCTTATCATTGGAAGTACTAAAATTGTTTGGCTGTTCTCAGGTATGCTCTGTTTAGTTTGGTAAATGTGAAACTTTGCTCATCTCCCTAGAGTTTACGTGATAAATCAAAGAAACAGTAATGTGACCTACATATTTTCCTGTACCTCGACTGATGGCAGGGAGTGTTGAAAGGCACATGCTCGTACCAGAGTCAAAGACAGATGACAACTTTCTTATAGAATTATAGGAATTCCTTGTGGGATTTCACTAGATATGATGTTGTGGTCGTTGTCGTTTTTGTAACCTAGAATCCTTTCATACCCTCTAGTGCACTATTTCTGTCAATTGAAAGTAAATAGATCATTTAATTAAGGTCCATTCATCTTAAGGTTTTCATTTGAACTGGCCCAGCTTTGATCCAGTGGGATGAGTGCAACTCATGATGTGCGTATTAGGTGCACGTTACTTGTTCGAAATTTGCCGCAGAAAAAAAAACTTGGTATTTAAGTGGAGAAGGGTAGAGGGTCTGTCCCATTAATGACCAAGTTCCAAACCGCGGATCACGGCCTTAGCAGATATCTTGGTTAAAAAATCATGGTTCATATGATCTGAGGATTACAAGATTCTGCTTCAATGTTCCAGATTGATCAGAAAATTTTGGATAATAAAATCTAATTGGTTGTGAAATATCCGAAATGCTTATGCTTTCGGGGTTGCATTATCTTCCTAAAGAGGGTCCTTGCTTATTTTTATTCCACTTGGTGAAAATTCGGACTCTGCCATTGTTACGGTTAATGAGCTATAGTTCTATATTACTTTTGTTTAAAAAAAAAAAAAATCAGTTTTTGATGTTTTGTTGATGCCATTTGTTGCAGTTCTTATAGCCCTTTTTCTTTCTTTGATAATTTTGACTCTGTAGTTGTCAGTACTGCATTTCCCTTTCATTGAATCCCTTTTAACATCTGCAAAATATCATTGGCATGTGGAATATGCAGGTTACTAGCGTTTTTCTAGATGGGCACTCAAATCCCCAAGTTCAGATTATTGGATTGAAGATGACTCCGATACTACAGCACATTGAGGCACCAGATTCTCTGCGGCAGGGACCTCTACGATATTCAGCAGTACCATCTAAAGTTTGATGATTCGAGCAGACCAACTTCTTGAGATCCAGCACACCTATTGAGCCAGATGCGGATGTTTTTTGTTTGGGGTACTTTGCTTGGTGTTTGCAGAATTATGATCAACTAATTACTGATTTTTCCTAATCCTATTAGTTGCTTAGCCAGTGTGATGACTGAAAAGCCTCACACTATTTTAGCATCACTGAACCCAATAATTTTGAATGTATTAAAAGACTGAAATTTGGTGAGAAAGCATACTTAAAGCACAAATGAACAAGGCTTTACACGAATAAATTGCAATCACAGATATAGCCACCTAGTAGTAGTGACTCAATTAACACCATCAGAACAATCACAATGTTGAAATTAGCCTTCAAAATCATTTTTTACCCACTGTCCATATTTGTTGTTAATCTTGTCATCCAACTCCTTGGCTTTCATTTGAGATATCTTGTTTGCATTTGCCATGGATTCTTCCTGAACCTTAGCAATCCTGTGGTTCCTCTTCCTTCTCTCTGCTTCAAGACCTTCATAATCTCTCACCCAACAACTCTGCACTGCACAAGTCAGAATCAAGACTCCCAATTGCATCACAAACATGGACATCAAAACCCCACATTCCAATCTCACCAAAAACTTTGCTTCTCTCGGATCCCTGGGTGATTTCAGCATCGAAAGACTCGATTTTTCCTTTGTGAACAAGGCTAAAATGCCTAGTAATTGGCCGATGCAAGATGCCATGACAAGGGATAGGTGGGTGATGAAACAACAATGAGTTTGCTGGGAGTAGAAACCAATGAAACAAGAAAGGAGTGAAATGGCAGAAACCATGAGGAAAGACCAACCAAGTGAAGTTGGTGGAGTTTTGAGGACAACTATGGGAGCTACAGAGGCTGCACACAGAATAAACAGAATGAAATTCATAAAAGAAAGCAGTAGAGTTGGAAAGGAACAAGAACGCCTTAGCTTTGAACAAGTCATTTCTCAAGGGAGTATTGGTTTTCTGGTGTTTTAGTATCTTCTTTATATACGTATTACAGAGTATGAATATGGCCGTTGGACGCATTGTGACCTTTAACGGCTAAATTTTACATTGACCTCCCTCTTTTTTGGTTTTGAATTACAAGATTTTGTCGCTTTTAATGACAATGTCGTTAACATCAAAGGTCCCTCACATGTTGAAACTTTCATTCAAATTACTACTCCTTCTATCTGACTATACTAAAAATAGATGTTCAATAATATTTGTTCAATTTATGAAAAATCAATACATAATTATAGTTATTTTCCTATTTCATTTTTCAAAACATTTCATTTATTATATTCGGAGAATGATATGATAAAATTATCCTTCTATTTATAGTTTAAGTAGTACCAAAGTGAATAGTTAACCAATATTGTTGGACGGAGGGAGCACTAATGATAATAAAGCATCACCAAGGTCTTGGATGCTGGTTCTTATTTCTCGTAGAATAAGAAATATAATGAAAATAGATTGTATATGTCCACTAGGGGCGTGCAAAAATCAAATCGACTGATAAATCGAATCGATGAAAACGTTATTGGTTTTTTATTATTAGGTTATTAGGTTATCGAGTTTTTAATGGTTTTGAAAAAAAAGATTATTGGGTTATCGGTTTGATATCGATTTTTACTATTTGGTTATTGGATAAATCGATAATCCAATAAGATTATAATAATTTACTATATTATCCTTCCGTAAATATTAAATATTAGTAATTTAATGGTAATAGGACACTGTAACAATATTTTACATATTTTAATCTTTATAGTACTTAAGCTATTAGTTATCCACTTTAGTATTTTAGTTTGTAATTAATTAATTATAACTTTTGTAAGTTTGTAAACATAGTCTTCGCACTCTATTTGCTTTTTATTAATGCAAATTCTCATTATTATTCTTATCGGGTAAACTGAAAATCGAACTGTTAAGGACTTAAAACCGATAAAGTGAAAATCGATAAAATTATTTTATTGATTTCTTATTGGTTTAGCATATTCAAAAATCGAAAATCGATAAATCGAGCCGATAATGTACAAAACCAAACCGAACCGACGGATGCACACTCCTAATTTTCACAATCCCTTAAATTTCTAAGTACTTTTTTCCCCCTATTTTGAACTTTGCACAACTTTAAAAACTAATGATTAATACTTAGAAGTATTTGCCATAAAATCCATATTAAGTCTTAAAAAATATTAGAAAATAAGTTACTAAAAGAAGTTTTTTGATCTTTTTTAATATGTTAAAAGTGACAGGTAAAAATGTTTTAAGAAAATATTTTTCAAATAATAGATAAATAAAAATAAAATGGAGAGAGTAAATTTTATTTTAGCACTTGAACTACAAATTATTTCGACTAAGCTCCAAAATCATAGCAGCGGATAGCAAGATAGATCAATGATGTGGCATTACCGTAGTTGTATGTACTTGCATTTCTTTTCTGCTGTTAGCTTGCTTTGATGGCGTAGAATCAATAGTTAACACACACAAATATAATAGAAAGAAGGGCACTTTGAATGACTAGTACTATCTCATCCGCTGCTCTATAGGAGCAACAACTCCATTATCTTGGGCTTCTATTGCTGACATAAAAATATGTATAATTTACACAAATCTCATTGTGTAAGGAGGAAATTTCAATTTATCCCAACTTTTTTATTTTACAAAAATCTCTTAAAAAACTCTTATTCGGATACATTCCACAACCTCTATTGATACGTTACTTTGGTTGTCAGCTGAGTTTTTAGAAAACAAAGTGTAAAATCAGATTTCACCACAAATCATGCTAATGGCATTGAGTTTTAAAAGGAAACAAAGTGTAAAATTAGTTTTCAATTCTACAAATCATGCTAATAAAATTCTAATCAACCTCTCTCATCCCATAAATCATACTAATGAAATTCTAATCAACCTCTCCTAGATAACTTACCAGATTCAAAAGTTTCAAGATTCAAATTCAATTTTGTATAATCTATTGTAAAAATGAACAAGAATACCAGTCCAAAAAAAGAAGCCAATCAATTGCAATTTGAGCATGATACATAGACTAGTAAACTACATAAGTTTGGAAAACAAGTAAAGGAACATGATCAAACTTGATACAAGAAGTTCTGAAAGTTTTCAACTAGATACAATGAAATTTGATACAAAAAAAAACTTGATATAATGAATCAAATTTGATATAAGGAAGTTAGAAGTGTAGAGTTGTACCTGATATAAACATATCTGAAAATTTGCATCTTGATATAATGAAACTTGATTAAAAAAAATTAGATATAACGAATCAAACTTGATACAAGAAAATTTGATAGTTTGCAACTTGATGCAACAAAATTTCATTAAAAGAAAACATGATACGCTGAATCAAACTTGATGCAAGAAAATTAGAGGTATAAAGTTGAATGTGATACAATAAAATTTGAAAATTTGCAACTCCATACAATGAAAATTGATTAAAAAAATTGATATAAAGAATCAAACTTGATACAAGGAAATTAGAAGTATAAAGTTGAACTTGATACAAGAAAATCTGAAAGTGTGCAACTTAATGCAAGAAACTTCGATTTTTTTTCTCCTTTTCCTTAGCATGTTGTTTTACAAGTGATTTTGAATTTTTTGGATCTATTTTCACGAAGCATATCTTTGCCGAATTGATATCACGCCTCGGAGGAATTGCAAACTTAAGAAACTTCTTCAACTTGAGGAAAATTTATACTAAGGGATGAAACAGAATCCATTGTAACATGTAGAACAATAAAATTGAATAAGAAGAAGATGAAGAAGTTCACAAAATCAAACAAAATGGATGTAACAGCGAAGAAACATAAAGAGGATAAAGTTATTCAGTTTTGTTGGAATACGAAAATAATGAGAGAATTTTTGAAAAAGGAAGTTGTAAAACTGACGCGGAAATATAACTCCTAATTTAGAAGTAAATTTAGTGTGTCAAAAAGTTTATTAGAATGGGAAGAGTCATGTATCAACAATTTGGAGAGAGAAATAAAAAAGAAGGATTTTTTTAATTTTTTTTTAAATGGTAGGACCTTTTAGAGAATATGAAACTATAAGTTGTGTATTTCTATAAAAAATCCTAAAGTTATCTCTTTCCAATTCTTGGGATACAACCAATAAGGGGTTGCCCATGTTTTGTGCATAAACCCTTGTTAGGGTTTCACGCAGTTTCAACAGTTCTTCCCCTTTCAATACCTTGACACTGGAATCCTTAATGCTTGCCACTAAGCCATACCTGTAATTACATCATACCTTCGCCATACAGTTTCATAGACCGCATATTTTAAAGAGACAAATTGGTATATATAAGCTTTCGCCATCCATTAGACTGAGTCAATTTACAAGCTCGCCCAACCTATTTTAATTTAAAAATCTCAAGTGGGTGAATCAGAATCCTCAAAAAATCTTCATTTATCTATTATTATGGACAAACCCATCCATATTATCTATTTTACGGATCTTAAACCTGAACTTTATTTTTAGTTTGTTTCTTTTTTTGATTATCTAAAAGATTTCAGTTGCTACAAAGTAGGGGTGTACATGGAATAGGTTGGTTTGAATTTTTTAAATATCAAACTAAATTATTTTTGTCAGATTTGTAAATATATAAACTAAATCAAACCAATGAAACTCGATTTTTTGGACCTCAGATTTTTTCGAGTTTCTTGAAATTTTTGAATTTTTTTTAAATTCTCATGTTTTCGAGTTTTTTTTTTGAATGTTTTGATAAAATATTCATAAATATGTATAATTAACTTGTGCTTTAAATATTTCTTTAGTCCTATCAAAATACAAATATCTATGATATTTTTTAAGAAAAACACAAAATATGATATTATACAACAACAACAACATACCCAGTAGAATCCCACAAGTAGGGTCTGGAGAGGGTAAAATGTTGTAAGGAACCAGACTACGGATGAAATTAATGGTGCTTAGAATTTGGTTCCAGAAAGTTTTTGATCAAGTAGACGCCTTATGGGCACCTCCACGGGTCGTGTGACTAACCAAGGGTCGTGTGGAGGGGCCTTGAGATGGCCCTTGGCCTTGTCGATGGAGTGTTGGTATTAACGTGGAGTTTAAGACCAAGGCACACACCACATGAACCCCACACAGTCCGTGTGAGGCTTCACTGGCTGTGTGGAGGGCCTTGGCCTTGAAAATTCACATTTTGGCCAAGACACTTCATACATAGACCTCTTACAGACGATATAGCCCCTTTATGGTCTATGAAGGCGTTGGTGCAAAAATTTTCTAAATATGGGACCACCCTCTCGAAACTTTATTGATAGATAATTTTTCTAAAAGTGAAGCTTCACAGGAGGCCATACGGTTTGTGTGGCCTCTCACGGGCCGTGAAGCCCTCTGTATGAGTGTTGGCATGCAGTTTTCCTAAGTATAGAATTACTATCACGAACCTTCGTTAGTGAAATATTTTCTAAGTTTGGATCACAGTAGGGTCATACGGTCTATGTGATTTGGTATGGATCGTGAGCCTTCTTCACGGGACCTCTGGCAATATTTTATATCTGTTTCATTAATGACATTTTCATAATCATAGCTTCTCCTAAGGGACTTTTGTGACTTCCTATGCTATCCTAAGACATTCAAATGACCTATACTCTTCTTTCCTCATTCAAATTCATTCTCACAGTTAGAATTATTTCAACTCACTCTCAAGAACTCCTCTAAAAGACCCTAGGAAGACTTAGCTTGGGAATTAAGGGAAAACTCTATTCTTCATAAAATTCTTCTTGTTTATTCTTGGTGAACTAAGGTATGTGTGATTGATTCATGGTCCCTTTCAACCATGAAGACCCAAAATCTTTTCAATTGATTTTCATGAAATGTAGCTTACTTTAAATATGAGTTTTTAAGATTGTTTATTTAATTAAATTGATGTATGAGCTATGTTTTATTATTGATTTTAAAGTGATTTAAGTCCTAATATGATGAATTGCATTGAAGTTATGAAGATATGAATGTGCATGTCTCCTTTAAAGTTTGATTTAAGCATGAATAATCTATATTGTGATTTAAATATGGATTTACTTACAGGTTTACTTGAATTTCATAATGTATTGATGATTTAAGACTAAATCTCTATTGCCCATGCTGTTCTCATCTCATTCATGGCGTATGCATACATGACTAGGACTTTCATGAAGTTTATGATGTGGGTTAAGTCCCAATTATGATGATGATTATGATTTCAATGAAAGTATGGATATGACAACAATGTGATCACATAAATATCTATGATTATGACTCTTTAAGCAATTATGTGTGTTTACACCACTATGATTATGGAGCACCGATTGAGGTTGGATGCAAAGTGGGCTATCCCCAAGGGTCCATACACTTTTCTCATGAAGGTGCTCAAAGGAGCTATTCTTATGCATGAAAGTATGACATGAAGTATGATTTGGCTTTTTAACCCAAGTATGCATAATTATGAAATGTGATTTGACTTTTAAGCCTAAATATGTATTGATATGTTTTGACAAGACATATGCCTCTTTTACAAGCACATATATGTATATGTATTCCTGTGGGATGATGACTTAGCACCGATGTGATTAGAGGCAGGGTGGGCTATCCCCAAAGGTCCATACGTCTTTCTCTTAAACTATGTGCCTAAAATAGGTTATGTATATGTTTATGGCCCTTTGAGGATGAATGATGAATGGTTATAGATCTATCTTAGGCAAGTAGGTCACCTCTTTATTCATTGTGGGGTAGACGATAGGGTTCCAAGTTACAGCTCACTTGGTCTTATGTTGGTTAAGGTTCCATCCCCTTATATGTAAAGTATTTTCAAATTCATGCATCGTGCAACTCGTGGCATATTAATATATTTGGTTATATGCTTCTTTCAATATATCTGCCCTTGTTATCTAACACTGAATGTAGGTTTAATGAGTTCATATGCATTTCATGCCTGCATACTTAGTACACTCAAACGTACTAACACACATGTTTTCCCACATGATCTAACCATGCAGGAATTGGAGACTAATTCATCCACTATTTGACTGATCACATTCAAGATACACCTCTTTTTGAAGTAAAAGTGATCGTATCTAACCAAGGTAAGGGTCAAATCCGATAGGGAATACGGTACTTTGCAACTTGGTTCACCAATAATCAATTCAAGAATTAGTTAGCTCAATTCCCTAAGGGGGGGGGGGGGTTTGCAATGATTGATAGGAAATTAATCTAAACTAACTGAAATTGGAAGACAAGCAATAATGTAGAGCAACTTCGATATTGTGTTCCCCATGATTCACTAACTCAACATCCCCGGATATCACAATTTTCAACTAGAATATTGTATGTAGGATAGTAATTTAGGCTCTTCCAAAACTTTGGTCAAGGTAAAGGTCGAATTTCACTATGGGACTTGGCCTATCTCCATAGTGTGCTTAACTAACCATTACCCATAGTCCCAGTCAACCTCTCTTTGTTGAGTTCGATTGATTAGATGAGAACACATCATCAAATTTTGTTAATCACTCTCTTTTCCTAGTCATTACCACCTGGATCGGGAAGGTAACACTATGAAAGTTCTAATGTTGGCAACCACTAGAAAACACTCAAAGTGAAGAAAAATGATTAATTCATGCAAAACCATTCTAAGAATTGCAAAATAATATGGATTTTCTAAGTTAGATTCTCATGGTTCCCATAACCCCAAGTTGTGGATATAGCTTCTCATATCTTGGGCAAATAAATAAACAATGAACAGAGAAGACATAGTTAATCACGTACATAAGAAGATTGAAGAACAAGAAAACCTAATGTGTATTGAGAATCACAAGATTGAAAGTTGAATTTAATCCACAAGTGAATCCTTCTCCAAAATGTAGTCTCCAAAACTAAAACCCTAAGAATATTATAATTTCTTGCTCTGTACTCTATTCTCAGTTGCTCTCTATGTAGAAAAATTGAAAACTCTCCTTAAATAATATAGTATTTTCTATTTATGATATTTACAAATAAGTCCGTAAATTAATTAGAAAAACTGGTCGGGGCATGATATGAGTTGCAGTTACGACTCGTAACTAGGGTCACGAGCCGTAATCGGGCTTTTGTGGTTAGCCTCCTGCATGTTGAACTTCACTGATACGAAAGACCTTCATGAGTCGTAGTTTGATCTATGACTCATATCGACTTCTTGTAGTCCTATTTGCATCACTTGGTCCAAATTTGATCAACACTAGAAATCTCTACGAAACCTCCCTTTACGACCAGTAGATGAAATTACAACTCATAACTGAGTCTTGTGTGGCTGAACTTCAGCTTTTTCTTCAACACTGGAAACCTCCATGAGGCCACCCCTACGACTCTTAAGCTAAGATACAACTCATAGAGGGTCTCATATGTCCTCAAAAATCAGCAAAATCTGTAACTTTTTCCAAAATTGTGCCAACCTGTTTTTCCTATAAAAATAAATGCAAAAACACATAAAAATCATAAAAGTCACATTGAGAACACACAGAATCCTAAGTTTTAGGCATCAAATGTGTTGTATTTTGATAGTACATCAACACCCTCAACTTAGCATTGTTGCTTGTCCTCAAGCGACGACTCAATTTACATAGATAATAAAGCAACACATAGCAATCAACCTAATGACATATACCATACTTAAATCCAACTCAAGTACCCATATTAGCTTTTTCAAAAAAGATCATGTAGCTATTTAGTAAACCAAAGCATATTAATGCATTTGACAACACAACTATGACAAGGAATATCAAAAATCCTCACTCATTGAACAAGTAAAATGTTGACAATGCAATGCAAATGCCCTCACAGGAAAAAAGTCCCTCTTAAACACTCAATGAAGATTTTAGGATTTAACCATGGGACTGTACAAGCATACTCACTCTCAAAAATGACATTCATGCATGATGACTAATACCATAGGCTTGCCCGCATACTCATGACCCGGACTTTTGACTGATTGATCTAGGATCACTTTAGGACTTTATAAGCTTGTAAAATAGGCTCATGGGGCTTTGGTATGACATTTTGGACAGCTAGTGACTAAAGGCCAACCTTGAACCACGTTTTTCAACACTTTCACCTTACAAACTCAATTATTTCCACCTTATTCTTCCTTTTTTTTTCATATTCAAGCTTTTTCAGGTATTTTCTCCTCATTTTTAGCTTTTGCCTCATTTTCACACATCATGTTGCTTGTTCAACACAATCTAAGGCATTTTTCTCTTTCTTTCACCCGGTGCATGATTTTATTCTCGTTCTTCACATTCACAACTCACCACCTTATTTTTGCTATTTTACCCCTACACTGGGCACCCTTAACTTAGGCTTTTAGCCTATATCGAAGTACACAACATCTATTCACCAAACCAGGGCCACCTTTGGTAGCCACCCTCAACTTAGGCTTTTTGCCTAAATCAAGGTTCACAATGCTCAAGGATAGACTAGGGCCAATTTCAAGGTATTTCGCTAGACAAGGTTAGGCTAATCAGGTGTTAAGAAAGAAATGGTACATGTAAGGCTCAAATATTTGGAACAAGGGATGAATTTCTCACTTGGTTGGTCATTTTAGGCAAAAGTGGACTAATTCAAAGAACAAGAGCCCAAGATCCCTTTCTAATCCATATAATCTCCGGTCTAACTCAGAGTAAAGGGAAAATTTTGAATCAACAGACAATGCAAGAATATAACAAAATCAGCTCTCACACACATGACATTGCATACATAGACAGCAGAAACTCATAGATCATGCTTCATGTATCAAATTGCCCTCACTTAATCAAAACAGATATTGCCACATCATTAAAAAATACATGGTTGCAATATAACTACTACTCAAAAATTTTGGTGGGTACCAACTTTCAAAATATTTCATAAAACATAAAAATCAAAGTACATGCCATAAGTTCAACTACCATATACTACAAATATCATCTAAGACATCCTAAACATGCCAGTTCAACAAAAATTAAATATCCACGAGAAAAAGGAACACAGGCAAGAAAATCTCGGGATCAAAATTTGGGGTAGTTATGGACCAAAAGCTACTCATACTTCACCCTAGTCTATAACTATCCACATCCCATCGAAAACTTTATACGTTGTCCTCAATGAACAATATCAAAAATCAAAGTAAGTACAAGGGGTCAAAAACAAATATATCTTGGTGCCTAAGCATCAGTCCGGGCTTCCTCTGATCATCTTCCTTCTGCGAGGTAGTCTGCGCAACAGCCGCACCAGATGAGCCAATGCCCATCACTCCACCATGCTCCTAGGCTCGTCTCAACTCTTCTTCTTCTCTCGACATCCTCAAGACTCGCCTGAGCTCATCCTCTGTCTCTTTCTCATCAACCTCAGAGATCTTCAGTTGCACATGCCTATCTGTTGTTTTATCATCCTCAATAAGCGGTCTCTTCCTGTGGGAAGGCTATGTGTGATCCTCCGAAGCAAATAGATCAAATAATGACTCCGAAGGTGGATCCTATGAAACTCTAACTAGTGTCGCTAATGAGGAAGCCACGTTAGTCCTATGCTTTACTATCTCCTCATGAATGGATGACAAGTTTGATGGCCGGGCCTCGGCTAACTTCTTTTGCCCTTGGTCCTCAAAGGCATCAATGTGGGCATCCTACCGCAAAAATATGCTCCTGAACTGTAGAAATGGTGAATGCCTTTCATCGTTCCTCTGCGTTCGTAACCGTCTGTCGGACCTATGGCCAAAGTTGCTGCATGAGCTGAGAAAACTAAGCCTCAGTCCGTGGTAAACTCTGCACCATGGCCTGAATAGAAATTGTGGACACGTGAACCGTGCTTGATGTGGAAGTCTGTGATGTAGAAGCCTCTAGTGCAGGAGCAGCTATAGTGGGACCCCCTTCAACATAGACTGCCTCAGGTTGCTGGGGTCTCTTATCAGTAGTAGCAGTTGGAGTAGTAGTGGGGGCAGTCGTTGAACCCTCTTGTGGTGGCTCTGGAACAAACATCTCAGGTATAGGAGGAGGCTGTGTCCTCTGAAGTGCCACAAGGTTCTCATCAACCTTGATCAGGCTAGGATCTAGAGTGTGAAGGGTCGATACCAACTGGTCGAGATGAAATAATATCTGAACCCTAGACTCTATGCAGAGTCTGTAGATCAAGACCGAAAATGGAATGCATGTGGCCATCTTGAGTGTCGACTCATGAATTTGCTCTGCTATGAGTCGAACCCAGTCAATGTCATAGCCAGTAAGGATATTGGCAACCAATATTGCTCACTCCGGTATAAGTGTGTGATCTACTAGCGTAGGCCAAATGCGAGACCTGACAATCACCCACCATAAATTTGGCAGGGAAAGAAAGTGAAGTCTTCACAATAGGCTTCATATGCATGGAGACCAAAGCAGGTTCTTGCCCCTGCTCTGCAATGTTCCCGGCCACCCATCTCAATAGCTAGGTCCTCTGTACCCTGATCCTTTGAAATCAATGCTCTTTAGGCCTGCCATAATTTGTAATCAAACTTAGTCGACTACGGCGAAGCTAGTACTCAAGACCAGAAAGTACATGACGGATCGTCTCCTCTGAAATATCGACCCACAGTCCTCTTACTAATACCTCTTGCAATCTCGACTGTGCAAGAGGTCTATTCTCCTTGGGAAAATCACGAAGAATGGTGGCTACATAAGCTTCATAGTATTCCCGCACCATAAGCGGGGCATATCGTCCAAGCTTATCCATCAGCCAGTCGAGTCCATATCGGGTCATCGTAAACTTCAGTCCTGGGACACGGCTCAATCCATCGCAAATAACCCGGTGCTCCTCATATATCGACCGTGCAACCTTCTCTTTCCCCTTTGGCTGTAGACCCTCTATAAATATAACCTCCATTCCCTTAACACCCTATTGATGAGTAGGATCCGGTGCTTGAGAAGTTGATGGGGCAACGGAGGACTGGGCATCTCCTCTATCTTGGGGGCCATCCTCTGAATTAGACTCCGTGCCTGAAGGAGTCATTTGGGGTGAACCATTATCACTCTCATCATTGCTTTTCTCATCAGACAGGGAAGGACTATCACCACGAGCTTGAATTTGACCAGCTCTAGCAGCAGCTCTCGTCTGTGGTCGAGTGTTGTGGGATCAGGCTAGGTATTATAATCCTCTATTGACCCACTCAACTGGGTCTTCTCATTACCCGAACACTCCTCGTCTGTAGGCTCATCAAGGAGTTTCTTTCTGAATGCCTCGATCTTTGAGCATTGTCCTTTTGGGGCCATAGCACCTGAAGAATAAACACAAGCAAAACACCATAAGCCCCAACAATCAACAAAAGAAAATAATAAAAGTGCATTGGATCAGTTACAGTTAGGTACCATTAGGACCAGTTATGACTCGTAGTTGGAACTACGAGTCGTAATATGGTTTCGTAAACCAGATATGCAAAACAATTACAACACTGGAATATTGTACAAAACCTTGTTACAACTCGTAACTTAGATTATAGGTCATAAACAGGTTTCGTATAAAGTTCCAGGGAGAAAAATTAGGATAGACATGAGTCCTCGAGACCTATCTACAATCGTAGAGAGATCCACGACTCGTACATGGTTCATATGATGAATTATTCAGAACATCACATCATTGCAACTTCCCATGTGAGGTAATTACGACTTGTAGACTCATCTACGAGTCATAAAAGGCTCTCGTGACTGAGAACTTCAGGTACCTAATGTACCTCAACTCATCACACGGACCCTACAAACAATTTAAACATTATCCTAGCAGCATCAAAACAAGTACACGACGCTCATATACTAAGCACAGCTTAACCCGTACCCTAATCATGGTGTCAAAACAAAAATTTACCCTATCACAAGGATTTAGCAGTCAATACTCATTCAAGTCATTCTTTCTCATTTACTTTCAAATATGCACCTATATCACCACCCCCAAATCACACACAAAAATCACTCAATCACATTTAAAATCATTTGGGGAATAGTTCAATAAGCACAACAAGAAGTAATCACCCCCTGATTCTAACTAAATCGATATATCCCACACACAATCACCTTTTTGAGGAATAGAAATAGTTACACAGTTATAACCTATTAATCAACCATTCAACTAAACAAGAGGGATGACATCACAGGCACTCAACTTCAATATCATAAAATAGAATTTGACTTAGGAATAAACAATTAATCAGTTCATGGAAACCCTATTCTTTCATTAACAATGCCCATTCAATCAAGAATCAATTGCCCATTACACCAACTCAGTCACTTCCACCCATTCACACTTTCAAAATCAAAGCAAATTAAGAAGTTAAAGCTTAATCAAGAAACTTACCAAGTTTGTAGATGAAATGGAGAGAAAAGATTAAGAGGAATGCCCAAACAACCCTAGTGGCCGGAATTTCTTGTCAGAAACGGAGTTGGTGCTAGAAAAATTAGTCGGAAAAAGGTTAGGGAAAGAGATTGGGGTAATTGTTAGTGATTAGGGCAGAAAGTGGGGTCAAATTAATTTTGACTCCCTTTTATACTTTATCGAGTTAGCCTTAAAAATTATTAGGTCGGGTCTACAAAACTCCAACTACCAGTCATAATATGGTCTACAACTCGTAGGTCCTGGTCTCGTAGATCACTCAATACTTAAAAAAATTTGAAAATATACCTGGGTTCCACGAACCCCATTGATGATGTGTAGCTTAGACTATGAGTCATAAAGTTGGCTTGTAGATGGACTGAAATCTTAAACTGATCACTGTAACTCTCTACGAGACAGGCTTATGAGTTGTAATGTGCAATACGACTTGTAGGCCGATGTAACACCCCACATTTTATATGTACGAATGCTATTTAAATGAATCATGTTATGGTTTGGTCAAATTTGCTTCAA
>JAPFFP010000099.1:3573147-3594878 GCA_026153255.1 Solanum medicagineum
TTGAAGCAAATTTGACCAAACCATAACATAATTCATTTAAATAGCATTCGTACATATAAAATGTGGGGTGTTACAGATCCGTTTTATTGTAAGAACATCTTTATGCAGATGGTACTATACCCTGCACAAATCTACACTATAGGAGGTATCGCTAAGAACAAGCTGGATTGCCTTTAAAGACTTAGTGGACTTACAGATGGTTATTTATAACCTTTGGATCATCTAATTATAGAACTTTTTAAAATGAAAAAGATCTAGCCTTTATGTATAATGTTAAGTCTATTAATTTAACTATCAGATCTGACTCTTTCATATAATATTGAGTTAAGAACTTGAATAATTTTCTTTATGGAACCTAATGGTCTCTTGATACCAAAGATAGGGATTTAAGTCATTATTGTTATATGCTTAACTAATTCTTTTTTGCAAATCTCATCATGTCTTTCTTTAGTTCCTTTTCCTCCTCTAAAACTCCCTCTGCTTCGACCCCATCTTTCTCTAATTAACCCAATTCAAAGCTCAAGGAATAAATTGGTTTCTCTGATTTGCAGCAATCTATTGATGACCGAAAGATCCCAAAACATCCCCAGTCAACCATAAACAAATCTTCTAGGTGGCCACTAACAAGTGATTACCATATTTCCACCATTGAACAAACGATCCCTCTTGAGTCAGATCATGAGGATCTCAAACTTCTCAACCCCAAGTGTATAGAATATATAGATGAAAATACAATTATCTTCACTTTGGACTTGTCCAGATTGCCGCTAAGCCTCTTTCTAGAGAAGGTCTTGATACTTCTCTTCTTCTTTGTCTTAGGGACTCAAGGTTTTTGCATTTTAATGACTCTCTCCTAGGAATGGTGGAAATCAGTCTCTGTAGTGGTCCAATCTATTTTGATTGCTTCCCCAATTTCACCGTATCTCTCAAAGATATGATTCCTTGACTTTGAACATCAAAACTTCCAATTACAGCATCAAAACTGGCTTTCTCCCCGTAGTAATTATTTATAGAGTCCAATACAAGGTCATGAGTTCAGTCTTTAATATCGATGCTATGGGAAGTAGTTATGAAGGTGAAACCATTCTTTTCAAAACAAATCTCCAGCGATCTCATCTGTCTGTACCCAAGCCTATCTCTTGGAATCAAGTTTCTTTACCTTGGAATTAGTTGTTGCAAGACGCAACCCAGGCTAAGAAGCTAGCTAATACTACTGTCTCATAGATCCAACAGTTTTCTAGTGGAACTGTCTCAATTTTTTTCAGAGATCCCTTAGCCTAAGGGTCTCCACCTCCTAGTCTGTCCCATCTGAAACAGCGAGACACTTGATTTCTTCATTTCTACTAAGATTGAAATCATTGATTTTGATTGCAAGATCCCTTAGACCAGCTACTTGGTAGAAACCCCTATGGTCAATGATGACCCGTCAAAATCCCCTACTATTCATCTTTGGGTGCGGAACTGGATGTTTTGTAACAAGATTTTCAAATGGACAAAGAAAACAATAGACGAGAGTTTTACTAGTCAAAAGATATTTTGAAAAGGACTTGGTTCTGCAATAATGAGAGAAAAGATTTCAAAAAACTTATTATGATTTTTTAAACTCTGTCCAACACCACCATTTAGAATACCCTTTTTCAAAATCAATAAATGTTTCAAAAGTATGGAAGACCTTCAAGGGAGGGGAAATAACTTCTGAACTTCCTCCATCACAAGGGTTTACGATTTCCTTTGCTGATAGCTCTATAGTAGCAACATATTTTAAAAGGAAAGATGAAACTGAACCCATTAGTCGAAAAGATATAAAAAAACATTATTGAATAGAATAATTATACAAACAAGTATCTGCATGCTCTTGGAGAATTTTCAGTGTCAAGACCATCCTTGCCTATCTCAACTACTTCATTCAAACCCTCCGAGGCATCTACCTTCTCAGTACGTCTCTTCAAGCCTTACGAGATCCCTAAAGCAATCGCTAAAGAACTCCAATTGCACAAATCATCTGGTGAAATCCCTCCTCTTTCTGACCATCAACATCGAATCTTAGAAATAGAAAAAACCTTAGCTCCAGATACCCCTTGCAAAGAAATATTATCTCGGTCGATTAGAGTCTTGGAAGAAGTTGCTTCCTACCAAGACTCAGAAAAAGAGATCCCTCTCGAAGTCGCTCCTATTAGATCTAACTATTCCAATTGGATACAGCCACAAAAATTGTACTACCCTAGGGCTACCCATCTTTATGTTGCCTTAGAAGAAAAGCCTGAGGTTATGCAAAATAACTACAACACCAACAATATCTATGAATGGAATATAGATGGTTGTTCCGAATACAATATTCTATCCAAACTCCAGCAGATGACTATGGTAGCCACTGCTAACAGAACAACCCATAACTGTATTGACCAACTTACTACCCATGTCCTTGTTGCAGGATTCACAGGCCAGCTTAAAGGGTGGTGGGATACCTATCTTAGTGATGAAGATAAACAGAATATTTTCTAGAGTGTTAGGGTAGATTCATTAGGAAATCCAATCCTCAGAAATGGGCAGACCACTCCTAACTTAAAAAATACATTGGTTTATATCATCATCAAAACCTTCATTGGAAGTCCAGGTATCTTCAGAGAACGTTCCTCTGAGATATTGAACAATCTTAAATGCAAAACTCTGTCTGATTTTAGATGGTATAAGGATTCCTTCCTCACAAGGATTTATGAAAAGCCTGATGGAAATCTTCCATATTGGAAGTAAAAATTTCTAGATGGACTACCTAAATCCCTTAGAGATGTCATCAAAGAAGATCTCCAAAATCAGTAATCTGGTGATATCATCCCCTATGACCATATCATCTACGATTAGTTTACGAGATTGATCCAACAAGTATCCCTTTAAATCTGTCGGTAAGATAAGATTTTGAGACAATTAGCCAAGGATAGAGCCCAAACCCATCGAGATCTAGGAACCTTCTATGAACAATTGCGCCTCCCCCCTTGCACCCCTTGCAGGAAGAAAGCCCACAGAAGAGACACTCCCAAGATGGAAGCTCTTATCTCCAAACCCCATATTTCTAGAAAGACTAAATCTTCCCCTCCAAAATACAAAAATAGCACAAAAAAGCTCACTTTTCCTACTCCCAACAATGAAAAATGTTATAGGTGTAACAAGCCTGGTCATTTTCCAAATACTGCAAGCTTTCACAAAAGATTTAAACCCTTAATCTTGATTATTATATTCTCAGCCAAATTGAACACTTGTTGTTAGACAACACGACTATTCGGACGATGCGGGAGATGAACTTGAGCAAACCTTCAACCAAATTGAAAATGATGACTTAGATTCTTCTGAGTCTGAAAAAGATAATGAAGAACCAAAGGTTAATGTTCTCTCGAAAGAACAGGACCTCCTCCTTGAACTTATCAGCAGACTATAAGACCCTTATAAGGAGAAGCATTACCTAGACCAATTCAAAACGACTTTAGATAAACCGTCCACCTCATGTCCTCACATTATTTCTCATCCTCGGGTAACTAATACCTATAATATTACTAATATTCTAAATAGATTTCCCTCCAAAAGATCTAAGGCTATTACCATCTAGGACCTCCAATTTTAAATAAGTCTCCTTAAGGAAAAAATTAGACAAATCAAGGCTAGATAAGAAGTAGACCATATTGTCCTCCAACAGTTTGCTTCGATATCAGATGCACATGATCGTGTCGTCCTTCAACAATTTTCTAACAATGTCAATTCCCCCGCCCTAGTGGTACCTGAGTCCGCTAGCTAGGATACTCAACAGGAAAGTTTCGTCAATTACATCTCATAAGTTTCTATCCAGAGGTGGCATACAAGAACAACCTTGGTTGTTAACAAATCTTTTATCCTTGATATAGTTTCCCTTTTCGACACAAGTGCTGATCTCAATTGTATCCGGGAAGGGCTTATTTCTACCAAATTCTTTGAAAAAACCAAAGAGGCCCTTCGAGCTGCTGATGACAGCATATTAGGGATCAAGTACAAACTCTCTGATGTTCAAGTGAGAACTTCTGCGGGAGACTCCACTTTATCATACTCTACGTCCTTCGTGCTGGTCAAAGATATTACAAATCCAGTCTTCTTAGGCACTCCTTTTATCGAAGAACTCCTTCCTTTCAGAGCCACAATTCAAGGTGTTGAAATCGAGTATGGTAATATCTTTCTTCCTTTCTATAAGCCTCCTATCAGAAGAATCTTATTCGCACTAGAGTCCAAGGAAGCCAAAATCAATTTCCTCAAAGAAGAAGTTGCACTCCAGAGGATGCAACAACAATTACAAGATCCTTCCCTCCAGGCCAAGGTCAAAGTCCTTGAGGCCAAAATACAACAAAAACTTGTGCCAATTTACCAACAACATTTTGGAATAGGAAAAAACACATAGTTAAACTTTCTTATGAGCCTAACTTTGATAAGAAAACCATTCCTACAAAAGCTCGCCCTATCCAAATGAACCATGAGCTAACAATGCACTGCTAGGGTGAAATCAATGACCTTGTCCAAAAACAAATTATCTCTCCAAGCAAAATTCCCTTGGAGTTGTGCCGCCTTCTATGTCAACAAAAATTTTGAGATTGAACGAGGAGTCCCTCGATTAGTCGTCAATTAAAACCCTTGAATTCTACTCTTCGATTGATTAGTTATCCTATTCCTAACAAAAAATATCCCCTCCAGCGCCTTTATGATGTTACAATCTTTTCAAAATTTGACCTAAAATTTGATTTTTGGCAAATTCAAATTGACCCCAGGGATCGATACAAAACTGCTTTTACTGTACCTTTTGGGAAGTATGAGTGGAATGTCATGCCTTTTGGATTGAAGAATGCCCCTTCAGAATTCCAGAAAATAATGAATGATATCTTTAATCAATTTTCTAAATTCACTATTGTCTATATTGGTGGTGTTTTGGTATTTTACACTAGCATTGACCCACTTCAAACATTTAAGAGCTTTCTTCAATGTAATTAAAGAAAATGGCTTAGTTCTATCCAAAACTAAATACAACCTATTCCAAGTTAATATTCGATTTCTTGGACACAATATCCATCAAGGTACCATAGTACCTATCCAAATATCAATCCAATTTGCTGATAAATTCCCTGATAAAATTCTTGATAAAATCCAGCTCCAAAGGTTTTTTGGGTGTGTCAACTATATAGCAGATTTTATTATAACTCTTAGTAATTTACTAAAACCCCTCCACAATTGGTTGAAAAAATCACCTCTTTCGTGGACAGATATCCACACAAAAGTAGTTCGTGAGGTCAAACTGCGAGCTAAAGACCTTCTTTGTCTATCACTTCCCGACCCTTCTGCGTTCAAAATAGTTGAAAAGATACATCAGACATAGGATATGGAGGCATTTTAATACAAAAGAAAAATAATAAAGAGCATATCATTGCATTTTCATCCAAGCACTGGAATAAAGCTCAAAAAATTTATCCTACCATATTAAAGGAAATTTTAGCAATTGTCCTTATGCATTTCAAAATTTCAGGCTGATTTACTAAACCAAAATTTTTTACTACGAATTGATTGTCAGGCCGCAAAATCTATTTTGCAAAAAGATGTACAAAATCTTGCTTCAAAACATATATTTGCTAGATGGCAAGCTATTTTATCTATTTTTTATTTCGATATAGAATATATGAAAGGGAGCTCAAACTCTATTCCGAATTTTCTTACTCGAGAATTTTGCAAGTAGGATTGTTGTATTGTTATATAGCTTTTAGTCATTACTTGCCTAAAATGCCATACCAAAGCCTCATGAGCCTATGTTACAAGCTATTAAGTCCTAAAGTGATCCAAATCAGCTTTATCACCAATTCGAAAGTTAAGTATAGAGGCAAACCTATGGTGTTAGTCATTTTGCATGAATTTCATTTGTGAGAGTGGGAATGCTTGCACAGTCCCTGAATTCTAAATGCTTTTTGAATTAGTAAGAGGGACTTCTTTTCAGTGAGGGCATTTGCACTGCTTGATTGACATATGACTAACCCAGTGATTGTGGATGGTTGAGACTCCTTCGCTTGTCATAGCACTACTAGAAATTGGGCCTATGGGAACGAATTGTATAGCAACGCATAGGAAACCGTTGCCATAGGTGACCTATTGCAACGATTCTAACTGTTGCCAAAATAATTTGTGACTTTTAATTTAATATAGTAATAAAACTATTATCATAGAGTTAAAACTGTTGCAATAAGAGTCTCAATAGCAACAGTTAACGGAACCATTGCCACAAAGTTATCTATGGCAACCTTTTATAAAAAATATTATGTATTGGAACGTTCAATATAGATCCCTCCATATTTTCCCCCCTCTCTTCTTCGCTAAACCGCCAAAATATTAAGTTTTTTTCTTTTATTTTCATTTAGTCTCTTAAATTCACAAATGAAACAAAACCCTTTTCTAAGCACAAACCCTTTTCTAATTTAATACGATGTTCATCATCGACAAGCTTAAACCCACTTCTCTGTATACGTTGTTCTTCTCCATCATCTCTCACAAGTAATATACGTTGTTCCCCAAATCAAGCTCATGGTAAGTTCTTCTCCATCAATAGAATCTGTATAATCTATTTCATTTAAACTATTTTTGTGTTCAAACATAAACTTACTTCTCTGGCTTGTGAAATCTGAGGAACTAGAGATTTTTTGTTTCACTCTTTGAGGATTTTGCTAAAGAAATCTAAGAAGTCATAAAGATTTTCTTCTTCAATTGCTGGAGATTTCCGTTTTCAATCCTTGAGGATTTTGCTGAAGAAACTACAAGTTTGAGCTTTTGAGGTTTTCTTCTTGAATCTCAACCTTTCGCTTTAATCTTTGAGGTGTGGTTAATGTATTTGGTACATTTTTTTCTAATTTTGGGTTTCTTGTACTATAGAATGTTGTTATTACGGATTTAAAATTCATACTCCTGGCACTAAATTTTCTATTGCTTGTGTGTAAAAAAAAGTTTCTTTTTTAAAAAATAGAAATTTGGTAACATGTTGCTGCTGCATTGGATGAAAATATTTTATTTTCTAGAAAAAAAAACATAGCAACTGCTACTGTGGGTCTTAATTTTATTGATAGATATGATGAAAATGCATTTCTCTTGACATTACGTATTGTGGTGTTTTCTGGGAAGGGGTTGTTCATTGGTTTAGCTAAACGCGCCCCTTTTTATGCTTGCAAGTTGATAGTTGCGTGTTTAAATCAATGCCTAGTACCAATGTTCTTGAAGGTCAATGGTACAGGAACATCAAATATTTTGGAAATCACCTTTATTTTATCAAAACTAAAGTGACTCATTTATTTGCAGAAAATGAGTGAAACATACCAAGAATCGAAAGAAATGGAAGAATCCACATACTACTGGTAAAACGAGTTTTGCAGTGATACGCAACAATTTGGTATGGTCTCCGCTTCATTAAATAATAGTTTACTTCCATATAAATATTTTGATACCAACTTTTATGTAAATAGGAAAAAGAGAAGGAAAACCGCAATGAGCTGTCATGCAAAGGAATGTTTGTGGTTACAAGATCAAGGAAACCTGGTCGAGTGTATAAGGAATCTAATGAAGATACGATTAGTAAAATTGTATGAATTTTATTTGATTATAATGTTGTTGAGATCCTTACTTACTTGAATCTGATTGTAGACTGAAATGGAGAAAGTTGAAAGTCAACAGATTGAAGATAACAACCAATCAGTTGATGCTTTTACAACAGTCATGGGACCTGAACATCCAGGGTGTATGAGATTGTATGGACAAGGAGTTACCACAACTACTTTGAAAAGGAAGGAGCAGTACGAATCCTATTTAAGTGCTAATGATGAGAAGATACAAAAACAAATGGAGGAACTAGAAGAGAGGATGCATCAGAGGATGGCGGAAAAATTAGAACAACAAAAAGCAGCCATACACCAAGAAGTTACAAATGATATCCTTGGACGACTAAGTCATATGTATCCTGGACTTAAATTGAGTGCTGACACATTGACAGAACTGGGTGTTCAGTCACCGCAAGAAGCAGTTCAACCTTTCAATCGACCATCTTCTAGCATAAACAATCAAGGTATGGTACCTCCTTTTGCTAGCGTGCTAGGGAAGTGCTGGCAAATTATTTTTTCAATTCTCTCTTTCTTTTTGATGGATTCAATTCTTTCCTCCATTTACAGTAATTTTAATTTAAGACGGAAACACGAACTGAGCAATATAGAGTTTCTTAGTGATCTGATTGTCTCCAGCTTTCTCTTTCTTTCTATTGTTTATAGTCTATTGTATGGAGAATCATGTTGCGCCACGATAGAATGAAGTTCCAAGTAGGGCTGACATTAACTGTTATTACTCTTTTATAGTGCTGAACATCCAAAGTGTTTAAACAAATACTTGATTGTTGTAGTGCTATAGTACACTATTGCTGACTTGTTGCTGCTGAGTGCTGATACTAGGGTTGTAGCAGTGTAGTACACGTGCAACAGTTGTAGGCTTTGAGATAGACCAATTGTCTCATACAGTTTGCTAATTTCTTTTGGTGTCTTACGTCTTAGGTAAGATAGACTACATTTTGTAGCAAATCAATAAGGTGTGTCTGTTCTGAAATGAAAAAGGAGGCAATAATTATGCAATTTTGGGACAAACTTACTGCCTAGTCATGAAATCTGCTGAGCTCTTGCAAATCAGACCCACCAAAATAAATCCTCATCTTTGTGCTTTAACTTATTGATGGATGACATAGCGATATACCTGCTACTGCAATTACTTATTCTAGCATAAATAAAGTGATGATTAGTTGATAATGATCTTTGTATCAGTTGCTGACAAATACTAATGAATGGATATGTTCTAATTTTTTGTGACTTTCCTGTATTTATCATCTGATGTAATTTAATCCTTCTTTGCTCCAGTTGTGTCATCTTGCCTTTAATTAGTTAAGAAAAATTTTGTATGTTTTCTCCATATTTGAGCTGAAATGCAATAACTTCTTAGACTTTTACCTTTGTCTCTGGAACTAAGTAGAGAAGGGATGGTGTCATGTCGACAGAGAAGAGAATACATTTGATCAAGTAGGCAGATGTGACCATGTCTAAGAACATAGAGGATTAGGGATAAAGAACTTATGACTACATACACGAGTTTTATGTTTAAATTGTATATAGTTCAATAATGACAGGTAGAAGCAGTGAACAGAAGTACTGAGAGCCAAGTATGGAACAGTGATAGCATGAGTTGAGCTTCAATAGAATAGTGAATATTCATATAGTTGACCCCAACTTATTTGGGATTGAGGCATTGTTGTTGTTGTAGAGTAGTAGTAGAGTACAAATGCTTGTTGGTTAGTTCTCCTAAATCCTTTTTTAATGATTAAGTGTGTGCTATAGAAGTGGAAAGCAGTTAGGCCATTTATTCTTTTGTCATTCATTATTCCAAGTGACTGCTCATCTTTTGGTATTTACTATAGTTAAGAACATTCACTATAGTTTGGTGACATAAAGATCCAAGAAGGAAATGAAATGTGTCGACATTTTGTGCATGTTGATATGTAAAGAGCCCCACAATCACACGATTCAAATGTGATTCTAGAATTAGAGTGCTTGATTCTATATGATATATGAACTCCATTTTCTTTTTTTAGCTTTTTTAGCAATTAAATGCATGAGACTGTTGTTATGGAACTATTGATTCTTGACTTCATATATTAACTAAAATACCACAGAGACAGCGAGACTTCTATTATAACTACAACATAAACTGGACAAAAACAGAAACTTTTTTCCTATCTGGTGTCACATATTCTTCCTAAAGATTGTATGTTTTTTGTCAGTTATTTGATTCCGTCCGATCCAGTGAATGGTTACAGTATGGTGCTACTAGCCACATCTACGCGTAACTTCCCTCATCTATTGGCTAATATATGACGTATCCATTTAACCAACTAGATTTGACCAAGATTTCATGCCTAAATTGTTATACATCGGGTGGCGGGCTGCAAAGATCATCACACATTGTTATGTTTATCCTTCTTTTTATGTGTGTTACTCTTCTATTTGTTGCAAGGAAAAATGCAAAGTTGTCCATTTTAGATATCAACTACAAGAATGTTAGATACATGTGATGAATGTTTATGAGATAAGAACTTTTGGCTGAACTTTTATTTGTGCTGAACAATCCGTGATGATTGTTAGATATTTGTGTAGCTAACTACATGATAAGTTATTTGTTGTCTGTGATGAATGTAGATATTTGTGTAGCCCGTGATGAAGTTATTTGTGTAGTTACATGTTTTATGAGATAACAAGTTCTTTAGCTTTTCTTTGGATTTTGCCAATAATGTTCTTGTCCACTTCATTATAAGGCTAACAATACTTAGTGTAGTTAGTTACTTTTTATTTAACAGTTTATTTTGCTTCTTAATTACTTTCTATTTATGATTTTTATAGGTGGAGAAAATGATCTAGAGGATGATGAAATAAGCATTGAAGACCTTACTTGGTGAGATAATTGATTCAAAAGTTGAAGAGCTTCAAATGCTTTAGCTCAAATCTTTTTTTATTTTTTGGTGATATTATGAAACTTGTCTATGCTAGATCTTTTCTTTCCAACAATATGAAACTTGTGCCAACTGTTGAAAACTTGTTTTGGTATATTTTATATATTTGATCGAGTATTGCATGTGATTGAGATATTCTGAAATATGACTTAGTAATTAATCATTTCATGATTTATAGAATTTGTAGTTTAAAGCTATTGTGCATAATGCGTCGTTATATTTATATTTATAGCACTTGCGATAGATATCATTATTATTTTATATATATAATGCTGATGAAAATATAATAACTGTTGCAATAGCCTGGGAGAACTGTTGCAAAGGCTCACATGACTATTGCAATAGATAATAAATATTTGCTGGAACACTTAAAAACAAGCTATACATATAAGAAAAACTGTTGCAATAAACAATATTGCAACGGTCTCCAATCGTTACAATAGATGCAATATATAGTTCTTATAGATGGAAGAAAAACAGTTGCAATAAACAATATCGCAACGGTTGCTAACTGTTGCCATAGATGCAATATAATAGTTCCTATAGATGGAAGAAAAACTGTTGTAATAGATATGCCTATAGCTGCGATTTTCCAGAACTGTTACACCAACTGTTACAATAGTGCTATAGCTACGCAATTGGATGGAACAGTTGCTAGACCGTTGCCGTAACTCTATTGCAACAGTTTTAGTACCTATTCAAACACTTTTTCAATCGTTGCCATAGGTCCAATATCTAGTAGTGTAGTTGGATAGCTAGATACATCTGTGTGTTTTTGTTTTGCTTAGTAACTTTGCAATCTTGTTTTGAAAATGAAAGTCGGGTACCTAAATTATAATAAATGATGTACCTAAATTATAATAAATGATGTATATGTTATTTGTATAACTACTATATGTTTCTCATTGTCTGCTTAGATTGAGTCGTCGCTTGAGGACAAGCAACAATTCTAAGTTGTGGAAGTTAATGTGCTGTCAAAATACAACACATTTGATGCCTAAAACAAGGGATTTTGTGAGTTCTTAATGTGACTTTTTATGGTTTTTATGTTCTTTTGTGTTGTTACTGCAGAAAAGATAGGTTGACATGATTTTGGGAGAAAATTGCAGATTTTACTGAAGTGCAGGACATATGAGCCTTCCTACGAATCGTAGCCCAAGCTACGAGTCATAGGGTGATCCCGTAGCAAGAAAAAAAGAGCAAAAATCAGAAATCTACTAAGTGGAGATCAGCCTTACGAGGCCACTTTACTAGTGGTAGGTCTCACTATGATTCGTATAGGTGGAATCGTAACAAGAAACAGAGAGCCAAAATTTTGGACCACAAACTGAAGGCCTAGACTACGAGAGGAGCATATGAGTCGTAGCCTAAGCAACCACTCATACAAGTGGGTCGCAACAGTTAAGTCCAAAATGCAAAGTGCCTGATACAAGACCCCGACTATGACTCGTAGGTCACCCTACAAGTCGTAACTGTGTAACGTACCTGCTGCCAGTTATCTTTTCTGTATAATTTTTTGGGTTAAGTTTGTAAATACTATAAATACTTTATGTTAGGATTTAGAAAGAGGGATCCCAGACTTGAATCTTGGCAAAAAGACTTTGAATATTCTCTTTAGAATATTTTAGGGTTTTAGTGTAGAATCTCATTTTCAATTGGAAAGCTCACATTTGGGGATTACAAATCTTACATTGTATTCATTATCCATCCATTAAAGCTTGTGGTTTGCAATTTGTGGTGATATTGTTCTTCATTGCTTCGGGTAAAACACTCAACTATGTCTTTTATTTGCATTCTTGCCTTAGCCATGAGTAGCTAAACACCCACAACTTGGGGTTGTGGGAACCATATGTAGTTGACTTGAGATAATCTAGATTAATTGCATTTCTATGATTGAGGTTTTGTATGTAATATTTATTTCCTTTCATTTTGATTGTTGTTTAGTGGTGGCCAACACCAAACCCCGCCTACTATCACAATCCCGACCAAGGTAGTGACGAATAGGAAAAGGGAAGTAGACAACAGAATTTGATTGATGTGTTCTGGTCTAATCAACCAGACCTGACCAAGGGGAGGTTAATTGGGACAATAGGTTACGGTTAGTTGCACACCATGGTTGTCGACCAAGCGCCATGGTGAAATTCGACCTTCACCTTCACAAGAGGGCTAGAAGAACCTAAGTTACCGTCCTGCATGCAAATTTTCAATTATAGTTATGTTGTCTAGGGTAATCGAGTTAACGAACCATGGGGAACACAATTCTCAAGTTGTCACTAAATTTGAGTGTTTTCTCGCATAATAGTATAGTGTTTACTTTTACTTTTGTTCTTAAGTTACAAAACCCCCCATTTAGAAGTTTTAGTTTTAGATGCTCGAAATGATTGATAGTAAATTTTTGTAGTCAAGCCCTCCAGTGGATTCGACCCTAACCTTCGGTTAGGTTAATTGTTGACAGCGACCACTTTCTTATTGGAATGTGAACATTATCAAGAAGCCGAAACGGACATGAAAAAGTGATACCCATATCTCTACCACTCCACTCAAGTCGAAGGTAATAACTTAAGTCCCATCTATGATTTCAAGTCTTAAGTTTCATCCCTCATGTCATTTTGCATGCATTCATGTTCATCGTAGCAAGTTTATGGTGATTTTTCATTTTTATGCTGGGACTTGTTGAAAATGATGTTTATGTGCACTTATTGCATTCATGTCAAGCTGAAAACTTCATGTTTACTTCTCTTACACATGTTTCTTTGACATTCGGGGATGAATGTTCTCAAGGGGGAGATATTGAAACACTCCTCCTGTGCTTCGGAATGCCCCATAATCATAACTTTTATATATCTCAAAATCTGTGTGTGATTTTGGAAATCCAAAAAGCGTGATTTTGAAAATCCGACTTCATGTTCTTGATCAGGGGGAAAAATGGAGTGGAAAATGGGTATAACTCGAATTTTAGAAGGTTCGTAGTGAAAAATAATTTTTGCTAATTTTTGAATTCCAATGGATCTCCATGCCCTGGCTGCGACACGCCAGGGGCACAGAGTAGTGTATTTTGTCAAGCGCGTTTGCTCCGCCTCGCACCAGGCGCGTGGACCAGTGTAATATTTTCCTTAGTTTTATTATTTCGTCCGGGAGCATTTGGGTAATGACCTAATGCCCATTTAAATGTGAAATCTACCATACTTAGCCATTTTTCAATTCTATATCTCTCAAAATCCTCTTTAAAAACTATCCAAGACTTTATCAAATCTCTCATTCAAATCCTAGGATTTCAAGCTAAATTTTGGGACTCAAGGACTCATCTCAAGCTTCAAAGTTTCCTCCAAGCTCATCTCAAGAAAATACAAGTTTAAGGTATGTGGGTGTTCATCCATGGGTCCTTTCGCCCATGGAGCCCAACCTTCTCTTTTATGAAAATTGCATAATTTCAAGTTGTAGAACCTATGAGTATCTCTTATTATGAAATATGAACATGAATTATGTTAGGGTTTTATGAAGCATTGATTGATTATGCATGAACATATATTTCAAGTTTATTCCATGAATTGATCTTTGTTTACTGAGACTATGCATGATTTGAGCTATGAAACCATGAACTATTATAAGTTTTGTGATAGATTTCATGACACCCAAATTGGGGTTTTACTACAATGTTGGTGGGTTGATTTTGAATTGATTTTTCCCTTCTTGTTATATTCTTGAGTTGCATGACTTTGAACAAGTATCATGAACTCACCATGTGTTTGATAAAATTTAATGACAAGAATTCTCAAGTCATTGAAGTGTCATTGTATAATTTTTACAAGTCAAGTTTTTTAAGATACTTATGGGCTCTCAAGCAAGCATTGAAATCATGATAAGTCTTTATGATCTACAAGTGAACCATTGAGCCCTTATGCTAAGTTATATGATCTTCTGAATTTTGAAGCCTACTAGAAGGGGTCATGAATCATGCTATACTCCATACCTCTAGTACAAGGCAAATGTCTACATGAATGGGTCATGAACCATGTTATATACCTTACCCTCCTGTACGATTTGTTATGATGCATTACTTAATGTCTACGTGAAGGGTCATGAAACATGTTGTAAGTATTACCCTCATGAACCAATTAATATTATGTACAATTCGCTACCTACTAGATGGGGTCATGACTCATGCTATACTCTTTACCCTCTAGTACAAGGTATTTAGATAAGCCACTCATGTCACAATATTATGTGGGACAAGCTATGCAAGTATGATTACTCTCAAGCATGTTATATCTAAGCATTTATTATGCATGGCATATTAACTCATGTCTATTGACTATGAACATGCATCTTGAGTATTATGCTTATGATTCTTGTTGCATTGTACCCCGCATACTTAATACATTCCAAGTATTAACACATACTCTATGCCTACATGATGTCACCATGTAGGTACTGGAGCTCCTATCAATCATCCTCCTCTGTGTGGCTAGTCGGACCATTCAAAGCTAGCACTTGGTGAGTCGTCACATCCGGGGACAATATCTATTTTTCTTTCCTGTTATGTTGAGACTTCTTATTTATGATGGATATTTATTATTATGAGGGTGAGCCCGGGAAGTGTCTTGGCCCCCGCTCCTTTCTAAGTTAGAGGTGTTGTTGGATACTATGTTTTGTATATGCTACGATCTTGACTCTTTTTATACTTTTATGATTATCAAAGACTTTCTTTAGCCCCGTCCTCTCTTTTTATTGATTGACTCTTATTACTGCTTAATTTTGCTTCTGCAACTAAAGATGTGTGCGTGTTACAATCAAGAGGCTTGTTTGGATTGTCTTCAGACTTCTCATTTTCCGTGTCACGTCTAGGCCCTAGGCTTGGGTCGTGATAAATACTATGCACTATCTAGTGCCTGCATGAAGGGGTTGTGAACTAAGTTGTATGTCTCACCGTCATGTACTTCCCAATACCTACTAGAAGGGGGTATGACCTAAGTCGTATTCATCACCCTTTAGTACAAGGTATTTGGATAAGTTACTTATGCTACTTTATTGTGCTATACAAGTTATGCAAGGATAATTATTTCACACATGTTTTATCCTAGGGAATGATTATACATGTCCTATTGAGCTCAAATCTAACGACTATGATTACACATCTTGATTATTATGGCTTATGATCCTTGTTGCATTGCAACGTCCATACTTAGTACATTCTAAGTACTAACGCGTACTCTATGCCTACATGATATCACCATGTAGGGATCAGAGCTCCTATTGATCCTCCTCCTCCACGTGGCTAGATGGATTCTTGAAGGCTACTATTTGGTGAATCCTCCACTCCGGGACGACATTCCACTTTACTTTCATGCTTTTGATAAGACTTGTCTAATTTTGGACACTTATTTTAAGGGTGAGCCCGGGAGATGTCTTGGCCCCCTCCATCTAAAGTAGAGGTATTGTTGGATATGAATATTATGTGTTGAGGTTGACTCCTTTATGTCTATGTTAGAGACTCCCTTAGTCCTGTTTCCGTTATGTTCTATTATTATTTGTTTGTTATCTTATTTGGCTTATGCAACCAAGGATGTGTGAATGATATGCTAAGAGGCTTGTTTAGGGTCCTTTTGGGTTCCCATTCGTCATGTCACGTCTAATCCCTAGGCTTAGGTCGTGACATGGTAGACATTAAAAAAAAATCAAAATTTTTTTCCTTACTTTATGCAGGAAAGTTATATTTCTTAAATTAAAAAAAAAAAACAAGTCTATTGGAAAAATATTTTAATAACATTTAAGGAAAATAAATATAAGAAAATTAAAAAATATTTTTTAAAAATATTTTTCTTCATATAAACACACCCTTAGTATTAGTCCATAATACACTTTCCATTTCAATTCATTTTTCTGATTTTGATTTGACACAGACTTTTAAAAAGTAAATAAGACTTTGAGATCTTGTAGTCTTACACTAAAGATGGGTAGAATGTATCAAAATATTTTTCAATTTTGTAGTCTTTTACATGTCATGTGAAATATTTAAATTAAAAAGTTGTCAAAAAAAAGAGACATTCTTTTTTAAATGGATTAAAAAGGAAAACAGATAAGTGAAAAAACAAACCTAAACTATTATCATTTTTTGAATTTTATACCTAAATTATTACTTATTAGTTTGAGAATTATATCAAATTCCACATGAACAAAATATTCCACATTGACAAAAAAATATAGTATTAGTTAAAGTTAAATATTAAAGTACTATTATTTTTAAACAAATTGTAAAATAAATATAAAATATTTTCCTTACCCCATTCCACTACTTCTTCTGCCATACCCCACCTACCCACCCCTAAACTAGCCAATGTTTTATTTTTTTTAAAATTGTAAACTATATTAAATAAATCTGCAAATCCTTTTTTCCCCAGTTTAAATCCGGGTGTCGCCTGACCAACAAAAAAACTGGAAATCTCTTTTTTTCTTCTGTTGATATAACCCGCCGAATGATTCGCCACTTCATCTCCCCCCTCTCCCCTTAAATAAAATAATTTAGATATTATTTTAATTTTTTTAAAAGATAATTCTATTCTACTCACCTAATCCCATGCTTTCAATTTTTTTTTCTCGTTCTAGAAAATTATTTTTTATTTGCGTCAATCTTTTTTTAAAATAAATTTTTTATTTCTATTATATTCAGTACGCAAGTTAAAAAAAAGTACTTTTATAAAAATATGTGTACATATCTATATAAAAAATACTAAAAAATAAAAATAAATTAGGAGCAGAGTGTTAGATAGGGATATGATAGAATTTTATTTATTATAAAAATAAAAATTATCAATTACTTTAGGAAGGAGTGGAGGACGGGGTGAAGTGTGAATTTTCTAAAAATATTTTATAAAAGTGATTTTAAAAACTAAATGGGTGGGGATTGTTGGGGGGTGGGGTGGAAGGGGTACGCAGGGGGTGGGGGGTGGATTACGTGATAAAAATATTTTAAATTTTATTTTTAAAAAATAATTTTTTTTGGAGAGCTTTGGTACTTTAATCTTTAACTTTAAGTAATATTAATAGTTTATTTATTTTTTGTCAATGTGAAAGATTTTATTCATGTTGCAAGCTTTTTACTAATAAAACCGAGAATGTATTACATACACTACTTGTCATGCATTGGGAGGGTAGCTTTGGCGTGGCTGACATTTGAAGAACCATTGTTGATTCCCCAATAGAACCACCTGGCCTCATCATCATCACATCACATTCAGCAGTTGAAGTAAATACTCAAGTAACGACTACGATTTAACCAACTAACTGAATCTCCATATCAATATAGTTTCCAATAAATAAAGTTGGAAAGTAAACAACAATCAACTATCATTAATCAATATCTATGAAGCATTCAAACTCATATCTAGAAGATACCAAGACAAGTCTTGGATTACCTCAAAAGAAATACTACTAATCAAGATAAAATAAAAAAGGCTCCTCCAAATAACAAGCGGGGCTCACCAAGCCTACAATCAGGTGTAGGTCTTTAAAGGTGCTTTTATTGAAGGCCTCAATCACTTGTTTCTGCATCATGAAACGATACAAGCCTAAATGAATGTTAGTACATCAAACACACTTGTATGTAAGATGTCTATGAAAACAAGTATGGTTCAGTTCAATCAACCTCAATAAGCTAGAACAATTAACAATTCAACTCAATAATCTATCCAATAAACTCAATCAAGGATGCAAGATTCTTATAATAAAATAATGCTCCTAAAGGAAACTCTATCATGCAATGCAGTCAAATTATACTTATGCACGATCGGGGAATTTGTCTAACTAATAACCATCTCATATGAGTTGGTGATGATACAACATTTGCACTGTCATTGCCATAGTCATCCAATACTTGTCAAGGTAATGGACAATCAAACCAATCTTTGATCTACAATTAATAAATGTTCAACTTTTGGGATATGAAAGGCATGACCTCTATCCTACGCTGGCAACATAGTTTATAGTTTAGAGATGTAATTTACTCATGCCAATATCAATGCTCAATACTCCTTCTAGGCAATATGCTCATATCAATCATTTCAATCAACTCTTTATATTAGACTTATGATGTTTTGACTGAGTATTTTAAGATACTTGTATTCTACCTTTATTTGTTTCATTCTACTATTTTACATATTCTTTTATGATGCAGACACATGTATTAGAGATCATCAACAGGTGTATCATTGAGGATCTATTTGCATTCAACGATTAAAATTTTGCTTGTAAAATTACACCTATTATATTATCTGTTGTTATTTGTTATAGTATTGACTAGAGGTGACATAATATAATTTAAGTATTAATAATTTATTAAGAGATCAATTTGTACACGATAACTAAGGAAATAGATGGTGACACGTTATTATTTAGCTAGTCAAATCCTTGAGAGCCACTAATTGTCCCTTTCTCAACCTCCATCTTTCCAACTCCTTTAAATTTTCTTTATATTTTATCAGTGTATTTTTATTAGCTCTATGTAAACTAAAAGAACAATTTTACATCATGTATACAACTGGTTTTATCTTACGTTACATAAAAAGAGAAAATCATCGGTTTGTTGGGAACCTAAATGTGAGTTTTGGAATTATCTGATTATTTTTAGTAAAATTTTTGCTCTCGTACAATTGTTGAGTAGGTGGTTATAATTTTGAGTGAATTGATTTTTTTATTTTTTTATTTTTTTCTAAGGATTGAACGTGAGTTACCATTCATTTTGAGTGAACTGGCTTTTTTTTATGAGGATCAAATATGAATTGGCGTTTGTTTTGAGTGAACTGCCTTTTCTTACGAGGACCAAACATGAGTTGGCATCTGTATTTGTTCACACTTTATTGTAGAATGGGATAGTTTAGAGTAAAATTAACTTTTTTTTTTATGAGGATCAAACGTGAGTTGACATCTATTTACACTTTACTATTGAATGAGATTATCTTGAGTAAATTGACCATTTTATGAGGATCAAATGTTAGTTGTCATCCATTCACACTTTATTATAGAATGGGCTTATCTTGAGTGAACTGATTTTTTTATGAGGATCAAACGTGAGTTATCATCTATTCACACTTTATTGCAGAATGAGATTATTTGGAGTAACTTGGTTTTTTTGATGAGGATCAAACTTGAGCTGTCATCTGTTCACACTTTACTGTAGAATGAGATTATCTTGAGTGAATTGGCTTTTTTTGATTAGGATCAAACGTGAGTTGTCATCCATTCACATTTTACTATAGAATGAGATTAGCTTGAGTGGATTGACTTTTTTTGATGAGGATCAAACTTGATATTGTCATCTATTCACACTTTACTGTAGAATGAATTTATTTTTAGTAAATTGCCTTTTTTATGAGAACCAAATGTGAGTTGTCATCTATTCACGCTTTACTGTAGAATATGTATCAAATGTGATTTGTCATCTAGTCAAAAAAGGATACAAGAATTCGAAATTGCAACAACCAACCACAATCATTTTGCTTTACTATTTGGATCTGAAAAAATAATTTATCTTTTTTTCTCTTGCTTTTCCTCTATATTCAATAAATGGTTTGGTATTCAAAATTTGATTTTAGAGTATACATGTAGTTGTGCATTTGTCATCTTGCTAATTTTAATGCCTCATCCGTTCCATGTTACTGAAAATTTAAAGCTTGTGAAATTATTTTAATTACTTTAATTAATCCTTATTAGGATTTATTTTTCTAGTTTGATTTATTTCTTTGCATTTTATGAGTGGTCAATAAAATACGTTTGAATAGCAATAGGTCTACATAATATGTTACTAGTTCTTTTTACCATGAAACATACATTATTATAATATGAAACAAAATTGTACTAGTAAATTGTTGATTTTAAGCCTAAATGTTAAAAACATTAAATTGTGGATTTGATTTGCTAAGATGAACTCCAATTGAAAATCTAAATATAAATTGTACTAGTAAATTATGAGTAATTCATAATTAATTTTCCTTTTTAATTGAGGTTTGACCATATTAACTCATGATTAATGTAATATCCTTAATAAATGACATACTAATGACAAAGTATAAAAAAGGAATGTCTAATTTACATATTTTTATATAAAATATTTTATTTATATATAGTATAGCGTGTACAAGCAAATCAAGTATATTTTCTTGGTACGAAATTTGGAGGCTTGTTTATGAGAAAAAAAAATGTCATGCTATACTTAGAAGTTTTATTGCTGTAGATGAGAAAATTTGATGCTATTTGTTGAAAATGAGTAAACAAGTTACTATTTGCTAACTCTGCCAGGAAAGTTTGAAAATAATTTTTAAGCTTTAACTGATGAAAAAGTGAATCGATTTTATTACATCAAACATTTTATTTTTGAGAAATTATTTTTTTTTTCATTTTGATTAACTATGACAACATCAATATTATTGGTAGAGTATGAAAATGTTAGAGATAAGTATACAAAACACACCTAAACTATACCATTTTTTTGAGTTTCACACGCAAGTATAATTTGAGAAACACACATAAATTATCACTTATTAGTTTGAGAAACACACCTTAGTGGTGTGTTAATACACTCTCTCTTTTATTGGAGAAAACCTTGCCACATGGCATGCTACATTGACAAAAATTAACTAAAAATATTAATATTAGTTAAAAGTAAAAGATGAAAGTATAAATATTCTTCCAAAAAAATATTATTTTTAAAAAAATAAAATTTGAAATTTTTTTCTCATCTACTCTATTGTCCCCAGCCCCAGTAATGCCCACCCATCGCCAACAATTCCCGCCCCTTTTAGTTTTTTTTTTATCTCTTTTATAAAATATTTTTTAAAAGTTCAAACTTCCGCCCCTACTCCACTCCTACCTAAAAAAAATAGATTTTTAAAATACATAAAATTCTATCCCACTTGCATCTAATCCTCCACTCCTAATTTATTTTTATCTTTTTTTGTATTTTTTTTTATAGAAATGTACACATATTTTTAGAAAAAAAAATTTTTCTACTTGTTTATCGAGTATAACAGAAATAAAAACTTATTTAAAAAATCTTGTGACAAATAAAAAATAATTTTCTAAAAATAGTAATAAAATAAAAGCGGAGGATTAAGTGAGAATCGTAGAATTATTTTTTAAAAAATAATTAAAATAATATCTAGGTTATTAT
>JAPFFP010000099.1:3594978-3622401 GCA_026153255.1 Solanum medicagineum
CATGTCTCGTACTTTAGACAGCGTGGCCCCAACGGCCTAGTTATATGCATTTTCTCTTGGCTTGTTATCACTGTATACATTCTAATTGCTAATTTTTTTTAGCAACTACAACAATTGCTAAATGAGACCTAATACTTGCTAATATATTTTTAAGCAATTACAGCAATTGTTGTCGGAGGCCATTCACTTGCTAAAATTGATTTCAGCAATTACAACAATTACTAAGTTACACATTCTACTTACTAATTTGTTTTAGCAACTACAACAATTGCTAAAGTAGACCTGCTACTTACTAAGATATTTTTAAGCAATTGCAACAATTATTGTCGGAGGTTATTCACTTGCTAAAATTATTTTCAACAATTACAACAACTACTAAGTTACACATTTTACTTGCTAATTTTTTTTAGCAATTGCTATATCAATTATCAACAACAAGGATTCAACACTAACATGTTATATAATTAACTAAAAATATAACAAAATAAAAGTTCAACATCAAACCAACATTCAAAAAAACAAAAAAGAAAAGTAAAAGTTCAACATCACACCACCATTCAAAAAAAACATAAAAGAAAAGTAGTGCTTGTCTATCAACTTGAAAGATAACTACAACCCAGGACAATTTTCAACAATCCACCCTACTGTTGGAGCTCCTTGAAGTGCTGACTGCCCTTTTCTTGGTACGTGATAGTGCCTTAGAAATCTGGGCTTTTCTACTTTTTACACCAACAAAAGTGTAAGGGTCTGAGATTCTCAAAGATGGCTTGATACCTCTTTTGGACATTAGTGTCATAATGTGTATCTAGAGTCTCCACCTTGGCAATCAACTGAGCCCTTTGTTCAGAAATATTTTTACATTCACAAATACATGAAAGTACCCTAAAGGTACCAACACCAATAGTCAAACTTTTTTCAAGGTGTAGAGAGTCTCTAAACCACCAGCAAGGCCACCATAAGCACCATCAACACCATCACCAACAATATCACCACCAACACCAACTCCAACACCAGAAACACCAGCACATTCACCAACAGTTGCACTACCAATAGCATCATCATTCACAATACCAGCAACAACTTCGTCAATAGCTCTCGAAGCATCAAACTCCCTTTCAACCACAGACAAATTCATTTTAATAGTGGATGCTCCAACCAAATTCTCTCAAAGCTTTTCAAGCTTGGGAATTTCTATCTTGTCTTTTTCCAATGGAACAAATTCAGAAATATATTTTGTCTCCATCTTAGTGGTTGAAGGAGCTATCCACGAGTACACAATTTATGCGTAAAACATAAATATTAACGTATAAGTATGAATAATATTCAACAAGTCAGTTAATTGCACTAATTATTCTGTTTAACATATTCAAGCAACTGTTATGATAGCTATAACATTTGTCGAAGATAGGCATAATAATTGCACAAATTATTTTAGCAACTATTTGTTGACACCCAATTTTTACCCTCCACGATATATTTTAATCATCGAGTTTTATTTTTTATTTTAACAATTTTCAAACAATTATTTTCAAAAAAAAGAATTAAATAATCTTTTGATGGGCGCGTGAGGCCACGCGCCTCTAATTCCCATTTTCTTCATCTTCCTCGTTGCCTTTCCCGATTTCCTTTTCTCTTCTCCATTTGAACCAAGAAAACAAAAAAAAAAAAAACCAGGGAACCAAAACCAAAACCCAAACTTTCTCCATTTCCATTTCCCTCAAACTTCTGCTTCTTCTTCTTCATCTCCCTTTTCCCCAAACCAGTAAACCCTAGCCGCGACCCCCAAAAGTCAAAAATCCCAGGAACCCAACGTTCACCCGACAATCCCCAATGGTCATCTGCTCCACTCCCTACGCGTGCATCTTGATCCCTCAATCAACGGTGGTTTTCAATCCGTTGAGGATTTTGCAAAAAATCAAAGAGATTTCTTGCCTAAAGGGAGGATTTTGAATTTGGAATTCAAAATCCGACCCCTAATTCCTTGATTCGCCTTAATTTTGGGAGCTATATAATCCCTTCTCCTTCTTCGTTCTAGGCAGCCGCGAACCATTCTGAAAAACCCTAGCAAAAACTTGTCCAATTTCAACAGTTATTTTTGTTCCCATAATCCGAAAAGTTCACAGATCCTCAAACTGATTTCTGAGAAGCTGGTTAGGCTGAGGATTTTTGGTCAAGGAAGGTGTAGACAGTACTCTTCGGTGGTGGAGTTATTCAGTCAAGCTCGTCATCGTCCTCAGTTTGCTGCCCCGAGAAAGGTAACGCCTTCGTTTCACTTATCTCATTTTGCCTAAATATCATACGTTGTGAAAATCTGGGAGCTATCGAATTTTCATACTTGTTTGAGTGTGCTGCCTAGAAAATGCTCTGTTAAAGCAAGATTATACTGTGGATTGTTGTTATTGGATATTAAGTTGCAGTTTGTTTCAGAGCTTTAAAATAATGCATCTTCACTGCTTCATGATTTGAAAATTAACTCTTCGATGTGAGTCTTGGTTTTCTTTGCTAAAAATGGCTTTAAATGGCAAGTTTAGATCAAGAAGTTTGTACCTGTGGTACTGTATTGGTTGAATAGGCCGTTGTCGTCACTTTATTCACTGTTAAGTGGCCAAGAGTCGAAATGATTTCGCTTCTCAAATACATGCTTTAATACTCAAATATAGCCTGATAGTTGACTTTGCTGATATTTTCTGGTTCTTCAAAATGCTGTCAATCTATCTTTTCTGTGAATGCAACCTGCAGAATGTGCTGTTAAGATCGCATTAGCATTTGTCTAAGCTTTGCTCTTCTTAGAATTTGATGTTGGGTCATTCTTGCGTCTTGTTAAGCTACCAAAAGATTGAGAAGTGTTTGATTCAAATTTTTCATCCTATGATGTCTCCTTTTCCATTTCTGGTTCAATTTTACTTTAATCTGCAACCAGATGTTTAAATCTTTTAAAGTGCTATTACTTGTTTTTTCTAGTTCGAGCTTCAACTGGAACACTCCGTATTCATAGTATAGTTTAGGTGCTATGGAGTATTTGCTTGAAAACTTTAAAAGTTACTTTTATTAAACTCCTTGGTAGATTGATGGCTTACATAAATGTTTCAAGTTACAAGCTTCTTGACTTTCAATTTGCCTATGTCTTGTATTAATGTATATTTGTCCATGTAAGTTTTGTCATATGCTTGAAAGTGTGAGTTGGCAGCATTGTGTAGTAAAGTTAAAACGGTTTGTGCCCTGTTCTGTTTTAACATGAATTGGACTTCCTCTGTTGTGATGTTTATTTTCTTTCTAACATGTTAAAAGGATAAAACTTGATTAACTCGCATCACAATGGCTGATTTGTCTATGTTCTTTTCTTTACGCGTCACTTATTTTAAAGACTAAGACTGTTATGTTTCTTCTTGAGCTTTCGTTGGAATGTTGTCATCCTTTTAGGAAGACATTGGTAAAGAACCTGTTTTATATAAAATGATTAGGCTCCTCATATCGGTTTTGCCAAAACTTTTGCTCAGCCCATGTTCATTCTGTTCATTTCTCATTATTGAATGAATTTATTTCCTTAAAGGGTCGAACCTGTGCAGATGTGTATTTAGGCGAGGTTATTTGTTTAAAGAATCGAATCTGATTGTTGCTTTTTCCAGAAACATGCTATAATCATGTCAAGGCATTCTATTGATGTTTCTAGTTTTCTGAAATGCTCAGTTTGTTTTGTCTGTGTTAGCTTGGTTCTTCTCATGAATTTGATGTTGTTGGATTGATATCACTACATAGCTTTAGGTTATTAGAACTCATGCCTTATTTTTGCTTTAGTGTGCGTTGGATTGTCCCTGTCTTAATGTCTAGCTTCTCACCAGCGTTTTAAAGGATAAGAATAGCTAAAGTACAATGTAGTCGCTGATAATGTTTTCTGTGTGTCTGTTAACAGTGAAATGCTAGGGGTTTAGTGAGCTAAAGGACCTGTTTGTCATAGACCTATTTGGTTCTTGATTCTTAGTTGACTATGTTTTCATATCACATACGTTTAAAAGTTAGCAAGATCACATGGAATGTGTCGATTATTTAAATATACTTTGCGTTTCTAATGATCTCTTCCTGATAAGTGTCTATTCCAGTATGAAATCATTCCCTCTCTGTTTTTTTATACTCAGAACAAGTGATGTATTCTGGGTTGAGCGTTTTTTGTTTGTTCTAACCCTGTTTGTGCTTATGCCTTCCTTAACATTTGCTCAAATGCATCCATAAACATTTCACTAAGCCTTAATTTTATTTCTATGCGCCGAGCCCATTTTGGACTCTCCATTCTGCATTCCTCGAGCAGTGGAGGCCCAGACTTCCTCTTCTTTGAGTCGGCCCAATTCCCAGGGGAAAGAAGCTTTTATACAGATCCCGGGAAGCAAGAATCGCACTATGTACACTATTATGCATGTGTATATACAACAGCATAAGGAAAGGGCCCAAAGGCTTTAACAGAGATTTAAATGGGATATAGGCCTAAAACAAGTTGCAACAGAGATTTAAATGGGATAAAGGCCCAGAATCACTTAAACTCTCTCATTGTATTTTTGTTTATATACTTATATTTGTTTGGATGCTAACATTTTATTATTATTGGTTTTCAATCTAATTAAATTCCCAGCATGTCAAATCCACTTATGTTATTTTTATTTAATTTTTATTTTGAAGGTGTTTTGCATTAAAAATAAATTTTAAAAAAAAATCAAAAGAAAATAAAAGATATGATTTTACATTTCATTCAATTTTCAAATAATCAATTTTCTTCAAGTTTAGTTAATTTGTTTTCAATTTAGTCAAGTTCAGTCAAAACCTTTCGAAATTAGTCAAGCCAGTCGACCTTTTTAAAGTTAATCAAATATTTTCAAAGTTAGTCGAATTTTCCTAATCGCCGGACAATCGCATTTAGCGGCCATTTCAAGTGCGTAAAACCTTCTTGAAGTGGAAATGTGAACTCGAACTTTTTCTTTGGATTTAAAAAGATTTTTCTGTTAGATTTTTTTAAAATATTTTATCGATTTCCTAATTATCCACAAAATTAGGTGGCGACTCTGTTCTGTTTTTTTTTTTAATTTCAAGAATTGGTTTTTGTCAAATGAATTGAGTTTAAACCGATTTTTGATTTTCAAATTTTCTTCTTTTCAAGTAAAAGCCAATTTTCGGTATAACATTATTATGACAGCCACAATAATTGTTGAGACTAGGCATAACAATTGTTGAGTCTAGGTACAGACTAATCAAATAATTTAAGTGTGATAATTGCACTAAGTATTCTATTAGACATATTTTAGCAACTACTATGATAGCTATAACAATTGCTGAGGATAGACATAATAATGGCAGAAATTATTTCAGCAATTATTGTGACAACCACAATAATTGTTGAGAAGGGGCAGAACAACTGCTGAGTTAAACACGGGCGAGCAAAATAATTGTTGAATATAATGCAAAAGAATGAGAATTCTTATCGAGTCAGATGGGGGATCAAACAAATCATCAATTTTAACAGAATTATTTTTCTTTGCATTTAGCCATCTAAGAATTCTCAGATAAGTTTCTTCATCTGATAAATTTTTAAGCCGACTCCAAAGATGAGGAATAGCTTCAAATACTCAAGCCTGTATAAATAATATCATCACAGATTAAGATAATAAACCAAACATTAATAAAGATGAAAAAATATTAAAAAAAAAGTTTACCATGAAAGCCTAAGGAAAGCCAAAAAGATTGGTTGCTTTCCCTGTTGGGTTCAATTCCTTCAACAGGTATTCAATGGTGTTTGTGAAGTTTTGCTGGCTCAATGAATGACCATGAAATGCTTTACGATCGGTGCAAATGTCGCTCCAATCAACAGGAATTCTTGTACTTTGATTACGTGCACAAAGAATACTATGCACGAACCAAAGTAAGCATAGTGAGTTCTTGCAATTTTTCTCAACCTCCTCGGAGTTTAGAAGGGTAATCAAATCCTTTTCTCTGAAACTTTTTCGATTAATTTACACAATTGCTTGCGTCTTTCAACACCGTAGAATTAGAACTCTTGGATGACTTCTCCAACCAATCAGCAACACTAAGAGTATGATGATAGTTTAAGCCTATCATGATTGTAATTCTTTTATGCCGAAACAAACTGGTATGCCACAAAATTGATCCAAATTGCTTTTTTTAATCACAAATAATTCTTCGACGAAGAGGTTGATATACTAAGTTCATAGGAAATTTTGGAACTTTTTCCTCAAATAATTTAAATACTTCCCAAATATACTAGATCAAAAATAACTTTTCAATTTTTGTGCCACCAGAACCTTTCTAAAATCAATAAAAAGTTTTTCCGTACCCGATCGAATAACAAATATCACCTTTTAAATCACTATCGTGATTGTCCAAGAAAGTCAGCAAATCATAGTTTGAAAATTTAATGTTTTTAATAGCAACATCTATTGAAGGAGGACTATTAGGAGAGGAATCAAAAGTGGTAGAAAAAGAGACATTGTCTAATTTGCTTGCTTGTTTTGAAGTTGAATTAGCTTCATCACATACTTTTTTTTTTCTTCTTGTTTTGAAGAAGAACCAGCTTTATCCCTTGACATTATTGTTGAGCCTCAGACTCCTCATTTGTTTGTCTAGGAATTGAGGCTACTTCCTCCTCATATACCATTGTGGAATCAAAACGTAAAATAGATGCTTGTGCTTCCGCTACTGTTTCTGCTTCTACTTCTGCTTCTATTTGGGATTGTGAATTAAGTTTGTTAGATTTACGAATAGGTTTGCTTGAAACAATTTTTCTTTTTATCCGAGCCATTTTATCTACACAGATGAAATAAAACTAAATTAGTATAACTAATTCTTCAATAAAATAGAAAAACAAATTACAGTAAATAATTTAATATGCATCAATAACTGAAGTTATTACAACTTAAGATAGCAATTTAAGAAATTAAAAGTACAGTTACTTAAGCATAAGCAGTTGCTTAATGAACTACTTAAGTTGCAACTCAAGGAGGAATCCAACTACATTAACTATAACTTAACCAGTTAATAGAATCAATTTAAGTAAAGTTGAAAGTCTAGTAATTGTTTTATCAAGTACATTAATTATTGGAACTTATTAAGCAACTAAATGATTTTTCTACAATAACTTTATTAAGTTTAGACGATTTTCATTTATCACTATCACAATACCACCACAATAATAAATACAACTACAACTACTAGAGTTGCTAAGTTGCAGCAAAGATTACAACTATTAAGTTCAGTTGATTTTCATTCATCGCTATCACAACCCTACCATAGTAAATACAAGTACAACTACTTGTTGCTTAAGTTGCAACAAAGGTTGCAACTATTAATTTCAGTCGATTTTCATTCATCATTGTCATAACACCATCACAATAATGAATACAATATTATTAGGATAAAAAAACAGAATAGTCTATGAAATATTTGAAAAAAATAAAAACAAACAATAAATATAGACATGCATATTCTTCTTCTTCTTTTTATATTATGAAAACTCAAACTCAAAACTCCTAACTATGGAGAAATATTTTCACTTTTACCTCTGTAACGACGATAACAATAGACGAAGACAATGACAACGACGACGAGCAAAGCACGGGACAAACGAAGGAAACGATAAAGATGAGACGATGAAGGCCCTTGAACTAATTCGGACGAAGAAGAAGATGTAAAGAAGAAGAAGTTTAGTCTGGCTAGATCTTTCCTCTTTGAAAAAATGAAAAAGGATTCCCTTTTACTTTTTTAAAAATGAAAAAGGAGAATGAACGATTGATTTGAAAGTACAGTCATGGATTCCACACGAAAAAAATTAAAACTTTTAAAAATTATAAATCACTTCTTATTTATCTTAAACCCTTGATTAGTAAAATATTTTAGCTGTATTTGGTCAAAGTTGTCAATTTTTTTTTGGGTAACCCTTTCTCAAATTTCTCTGGTCTCTAAAACCCTTTTTGTAACACCCTTCTGCCCCCCTCGGTCGAGTTAGCGAGCTAGAGAGAACCTCCCTCAAAACTCAACTGGAAATGAACATCCTTCAATCCTACGACGATTTCGTCAAGGTCCATGGCGTACTCCTAGCGGCCGCCGGCATCCCCCAGTCACTCCATAAGCTTCTCTTTCAGAAGCTCTCCTCCGACACTTTCGACGGCGGCCGCTATTTCCAGATTGAGCCGCTTGATGATGGCCGCCAAAGAAGGCTACTCTGCACTTCTGATTTCATCGCCAAACACTCGAATGTCTTCCTTGTTGATCATGCTTGGACTTTTCGCCTATCCGATGCTTATAAACAGGTTTGAAGTGATATACTCTGTATACTTACTGGAAGATTGGTGACGTCGAAATTGTTTTTGTTTCTTTGGCAAACTTTCTGTTATTTGGGATATATCTTTTTATGCATATCTTTTTGAATTTTATAAATTATAATGCAGTTGTGTGAAGTTCCGGGTTTAGCAGAAAGAATGGCTGCATTAATGTGTGTAGATGTTGATTTGAACTCAGCGGCTGAGGAGGCAGGTGAAGAGGATAGTACCAAACTCAGTGCCGCGGACATAGTGGAGAGAGAGATGCGTAGAGTAAAAGAAGGCCAGGATGATACAAGATGGTTGGAGCTTGAGGAACTTCACATTGATGATGACATGCTTGTATCACTTGATTTGCCTAGTAAATTTCCAGTATGTTTTCTTTATAGCTCTATAATGTGATATCAACTCGGTCAATTGCAAAACTAAAAGCAAGTAGGGACCGAATGTCTTTCCAGGCTTTTTTCTTGTACAAGGCAGGTGATAGCATGAGTCGTAATGGCAGATCTTTTATGTTACTGGTTAGAAGCTGCAAAAAGTAGCTAACTTGTAGGGGCAATAGTTATATGTATGCAGTGAGTCACTTGTAGGGATTGCTGCTTTTCACTATATTTGTTCTCGCACTTCTTTACAATGTTCTTGTTGGTTCTTGTTTTATACTAAGTTTGTTAATTTAAAATTTCTTGCATCAGAACTTACTGGCACTGAGCCTGTGTGGTAACAATCTGAGGGACGTTGAGGTTGTTTCCAAGGAAGTTACCCGACTCAAGAATCTTAAAGCTCTCTGGCTGAATAATAATCCAATTTTGGAGCATAGGTAAGGTGGCAAGAGCTCAGTAACTGGGCCAGTAGAGCAGTGAGTGCTTTAGTCATTTTTTTAATAGTAGTAATTGATGTTGGGTTCAACAATTGTCTTGCTGGCAAGCTTGAACAGTAAGTGATGCTTCTACCTTTTCTTCTTTGGATAGTAATTCAGAGGCTGCAATCATTCAGGAGTGTCCTGGTTTGGAAATTTGCAACTCAATATTTACATCTAACTACGGAGAGTGGGCATTGGGATTTTGTGGTGGAATCTACGACAAAGACAGTGCAGGCTGTGCTCATCAAGGAGATCATCCTTTGGAGAGTGTGATATCTCTAGACCTTAGTGAGAGGTCTATTCGCAATCTGATGAACAAGGTCAGGCCTCTCACACTTTTACTTATTTCCCAAATAAATATGCTACTGAGTTTATCATGAAATTCCTTTCCATGCCTTCTTATTCCAAGAATATTGAGATTCTTTGAGATAATGTGAAACTATGGCTGTCTTCTATGGATGTTGTGGTCTCTCCTTTATCCTTATAATCTTCACCTGTTCATGCTGCTTCTTTTTTCTCAGGCATTTAATCCTAATGAGATCACAGCTCTTTCTTATTTAAATTTGCGAGGAAATCCATTAGACCAGAATTCTCATAGAGATCTATTGCAGCTTCTTAAAGGATTCAGTTGCTTGCATTCTCTGGAGGTACCTTTTTAAACTATTGCTGCTTTAGTGTGAGCACATACCATGAGCACATAATGATGCTTATATAAACTATGGAACAGGTGGATATCCCAGGGCCTTTAGGAGAAAGTGCTGCTGAAATTGTTGGAGCCCTGCCTAATCTTTCTCTACTAAATGGAGTTAACACATCCAAAATATTGGAGTCCGACAAGTCTGTGGTTGATGCAATGTTGCAACCACGTCTTCCTGAATGGACTGCTGGAGAACCTCTAACAGATCGTGTCATAAATGCTATGTGGTTATACTTGATGACGTATAGACTTGCTGATGAAAAAAAGATTGACGAAACCTCTGTATGGTATGCAAGCTAGAAATTGTAATCATCTCCAAGTTGCTGTTTCCATTTGATGTCGTGTTTCAATTATACAACCCCTCTAAACAACATGAAATACTTCAGTTTATTTGGCATTCTCAACTGAAGCTTTGGGTTCCTAGATTTTCTCTTGCTTGGCTCTGAAAGTTGCATCTGCAGACTCAATAGGACCTAGAAAAAGTAACTTTTCTGTGAGCTGAAGTCGCAGAAATTCTTGTTGTGGAAAATTAGACACTTGGACTTATTGTAATCGGGAACTAAATAATGTCTATGAGAGCTGAAGCTTCCATAACTTGGTATATTTAGTTCTATTAATATGAGAACCCCTCTGTCTGTTGCATCAGTTGTTTAACTAAGTTGGTGAGAGCTGCTATTGCAGCTAAGAAGCCTTTCTACTTGGTTATGCCTAAGGGGTTGTTTGGATTGGCTTTCTTAAAGTGGCTTATAAGTTAAAAGCCAAAAGCCATAAGTTGGGAAACCCAACCCTTTTTTTTAAAAAAAAAAAAAAAAAACCTTTTTTAGCTTTAAGAAAGTGCTTAAAAGCACTATTTTTGTGTTGCGGAAACACTTCCAAAACTTAAAAAGTGCTTAAAAGCCAAAAGTCAGAAAAAAAACCCACATCAGGATACAATCCTTTTGTGATTCTGGACAATGTTTTCTAAACTCACGCGCTTTATGTGTAATATCCTCTTATGTTCATGTTTGTTTGTTTTCATAGGTATGTAATGGATGAGCTTGGTTCTGCTTTGCGCCATAGCGACAAGCCTAACTTCAGAGTATCTCCTTTCCTCTACATGCCGGAGGGCAACTTGGCATCAGCTATCAGGTTCTCTTCTTAAACCACCGTGCTTTTTTGCTTACATATCAGGGTGTTCTTCTTTTGTAAACTACATTCTGTATATATTCGTTATGGAAAAAATACATTTTTTATATTGAATACACAGGAAATACCTTGTGTAGATGACTATTTAGAATTTGTAGCTGGGAATGCCCATCTCTAAAGTGCTGAGATTGTATGCCTCTTGGCTTCAGGGCTTTGCCCTTTTTGTGAAAAAATCTCAAAAGTACCTATCTAAGTAGAAAATAATAAAAAGTATATGCTCCCCCCTCTGTTCAGGTGTCTCAATAGTTTAATTGAAAATTGTTTCCAATGAATGGGTAATAAATGCATTTGGTATATATTCGTTATGGAAAAATACATTTCTTATATATTGGAGTACACAGGAAATACCTTGTGTAGATGACTACTTGGAATTTGTAGCTGGGAATGCCCATCTCTAAAGTGCTCAGATTGTATGCCTCTTGGCTTCAGGGCTTGCCCTTTTTGTGAAAAAAATGTCAAAAGTACCTATCTAAGTAGAAAATAATAAAAAGTATATGTCCCCCTTTTGTTCAGGTGTCTCAATTGTTTAATTGAAAATTGTTTCGAATGAAGGGGTAATAAATGGATTTTTGAAAGTATGTAAATCACTTCGTTTCTTGCTTACATAATGGGATTTTTTTTTTTACTTTTGTGAACTGTTATTTTGGATTTAGATAGATATCATATGTCACGACCCGACATTACAGGTCATGATGACACCTGTTTTATCCTGCCTATAGGCAAGCCAACCCGATAATCAAGGTAACCTGTCTAGCACACTAATGTATGACTATAGCTAAACAACAACAATACAAGCCAAAGACCGCCTTCCCCAGAACTGGGAAGTCAATTGTACAGAGCTACTATAGACCAATCATAAAAATATATGGACCCCGAATAACACAAATACAACTATAAGCCAAAACCATATACCTAGGCTAGTGTGTGGATACCAAGACACTAACTAGACATAAGGAGATCGCAGAAGATCCCAAAAGCCGCCTAATGCTCACCAAAAGTCTCCTGGAACGACAGTGATAGGTCAAAGTTAACAACGGTGGCTCGTGCTTAGGCCTGCACCATGGACAGATGCAGAAAAGTAGGGTGAGTACCAATGTAAGGTAACCAGTAGGCATCATAGGCCGACTAAGTGAAATATAGTAAATGTTGTAAGAATGACTAGACTATGCACTGCAAATACTGTCTGTCGAACCAAAAGCCAAGTGATAACTGTCTGGATATTCAAGCAATCCAACTACCAAACCAGGTGACGTATGTCTGTACCACGAAACCAAAAGCCAAGTGATAACTGTCTGGAGATTCAAGCAACCCAACTACCAAACTAGGTGACGCATGCATGTACCACGAACGCAACCAGGACGAGGTCAAGGTATAGAAATGTACGTAGGTGTAAGAGGCTAATATTTATGCCTGTACGCCGACTGTGGCCCCATAAGCCCACAAGGTACATCTATGCACAAAAATAGGGTATATAGGTGTATCGGTGTGGGTATTGGTAATGACAATATGTATCATGCCGGAATGTGGCACTCGGTCCCATAACATCCTGTCGGAATGTGACACCTGATCCAACTATTTCTAGCCTTTACTAGACATCTTCCTGACTTGGCCTCGGAACTGGGCCTCTAACCCAAGAACAATCAACTGAGCCTTTAACTCAGGAATAATCAAATGTGCTAAGACGGTCCACAACTAAGCCTCTAACTTGGAATGTGACACCCAATCCAACTATTTCTAGCCTTTACTTGACATCTTGCTGACCTGGCCTCCGAACTGGGCCTCTAACCCTAGAACAATCAACTGAGCCTCTAACTCAAGAATAATCAAATGTGCTAAGACGGTCCACAAGGATCTATGCTTCTCAAGTTACACTGTGCATCTATAACAACTACCGGCTTTAAACAACATAAGTCTAGGGCCTCAATAGCCTATGCCTAGGCTAAGGCCCAACAAGTCAACCTGTAGTTACAAGACCACGACACACCGGCAAGATACCACAAAGAATCTCAACAAGTGATCAAAAGTTTAACAAACAACCAAGTTTCCGAATACAACATATTTCTCAATATTAGACAACCCAACAGGAGGTTTAATAGGTATTCAGATAGTAATACGTCTTTGTCTAATAGTGCAATTACAGATGTAGCCTATAACTGAATTCGTACTAAACTTCGCAATCTTTACCAGATTCATTGTGATAGAACGGTCATTAATGTGCTCAAACAGGAGTTACAGTCTCAATTCAGCATAAACATCCTTTAACTCAACAATATTAGGCAATCGTTACAATGGATAGACAAAACCAAAGCAGCTAACCAACATACAACTCTCTGATGATCACAATACGACAACAAGTACATTTGGGCAATCTCAAATGTTAGCTAGTACACAAATTCAATCGATATAATCTCAAATATAGCAGGAAATCAATATATAGCATCAGTACAAGTAATCTCATTAACACAACCTCCAATATAAAAGATTTAACAAGTACAGTGTCTGACCCAGCAAGTACAATCATTAATTCAACGTAACCAATAAGTACGGTCATTTACGTATCAACTTCAGCATATATGTATGCTTTTCAATCAACATTCACATATTCAACTCAGTCTACCAGTAGAGAGAGAGAGCGCGCAACTCAGCCTACTTGGATGCCAATCACGCGTGCTTATGTTCAATCCACGAGGCTGTACTCCTCTTAGTAGTCTCAAATTGTCAAAAATAGAATCACAACATTAATACAATCATTTTGACATTAAAATCATAGAAAATGGGCTTGGGTCAGTTTTTTGGCCAAAAAGCAGGCCCACAACGAAATTCTGAAACAAAGCCCACATAATATCCTCCATACTTCCCTGAGCCTGTACCTCAAATTCGGGGTCAATCCAAGGTTTAAAATGATATAAACAACCCAAAAAACGAAAAGAATTTCTTTTTGGAAAAATTATGTTTCCAATAGTTTCTTTATCAATTTCTCCAAAATACTGTAAAATCAACAAAATCCAACTATACAGTGATGTCAAAATATAGAAAAATCTGGAGAATCCGATAACATCACGATGTTCACCTTGGAAAGATCTTCAATTTGAACTAAAATTTCATTGAATTCCTGTCCCGAACGAGAAAGACATCAATATTCAAAGTTTTCGACAGCCAACAACAATATACCATAGAAAACCACGAAATTACCTCGAATGGCGTGCCAAAAGCAATTTTCGACTCTTCCATGATGTTTCTCTTAAAAAAAATTACACAAGTCAGCCTTTTGAATCTTCTGTGATCGGATGAAAAATGACCACGAAAATGAGGTGTAAAGTGAGGAATATATAATATAATCTTTCTAGAAATAGCCTTACATATATGCATGATATACCAACTTGCCACATCATGGCCACATGGCATCGCCTTATCGCGCCATGTGGCAGCATTGCAACATGCCACGTCACCCTCACTTCAGCATTCATCCAACCCTTTTTTTGATGTTTCGGGCTCGTTTGAAATTCAATTTTCGCAAACAAACTATGCAACTCTACTAATTTCGATGCTTCGAATCCAATGGTGCAGATGAAATTTCAACCGGAGGTCGTTACGATCTGATGTGGGTCCCACTTCCGTATATCCAACTTTTAACGGAAAGAATCAAGGGGGTCAAATCACATCCGGAAGTCCTCGGTACAATACGAAGGGTTGTTGTGGAGCAAACTTGACGTTCTAGAGCTGACTGCGCTATCAGAATTCTCATCAGGGCACATTTTCCAAGGGTGTTGACCAAAGTCAACTATTGACCTGTTCCGGAGGCTAAATTTGCCAAACTCGATATAACTAACACCAAGCATGCTCCTAGCCTCATCTGGCAATTCTAGAGCTGATGAAACTTTTAGAGTTTCGCTCTTAGGCTGTTTAATAGAACTTTATCTGAAAGTTCATTTTTCCAATTATAATTGGCTTTCTAACACGGAAAACTACAGATTTTCCAAACGAACAACCCGACAACCGCACCATTAGTGCCAGTGCATCCCAAATGTCCTAGGGTTGCTATAGAGATGCCACGACTAACAAGATACATGCGGAAACACAGAATTGACCTAGAGGGTTATTACATCATATCACATGTATTGATGGTTGGTAGAAACTAGTAGATAGTGAGCATCCTAAGAAGCTCTCCTTGGAAAAAGCTTAGCAAGTGAAATGAGATGCACTGTGTAGGACACAAATGTATCCTACTTAGAAGGATATTGGAAAATTATCCTTCTCACAGTCTCCTCTGTGGCCTAATGATGTAGTTCTTTTTCCAATGAAAGGCTGATGAGGAAATTAACACAGAGATTGCTATGCACTTCTTCTGCTCAACTGCTTATCTGCGAACTGCCATATTCTGAAACTTGACTAATTTTGCTAATGATTTTAGTTATTCAATTCTTTGGCCTATTGATGATGTTCAAGAAGGTGATGAATGCACTCATGATTACCTTCTTGGTATTGGGGAAGAGAAGCAACGATCTGCTCGCTTAACTGCTTGGTTCCATACACCAAGAAATTATTTTATCAAAGTATGTATTTTACCTTTTCATATTTGATTGTTCTTGTTAAATGAATATAGATGCTCAACATGAAATTTGATTCCATAATTCTTCAGGAATATGAAAAATGCAAGAACAAATTGCAATCGATCAAAATTGCTAGCCCTATACAGGGGTCATCAAGTAGTCCGCATCATCGTGATGGAAGTGTTTTACGTGTGTATGCTGACATACCTCAAGTGGAAGAATATCTGACTCGTCCTGAGTTTGTTATCAGTATGTCTATTTTGATGCCACTAAAATTACCCTTCTTTTAGATTGTTGACTATTTTTGTGTTGATATCACTGTCTGGACTAATGTTCTGTGCACTCATATTGCTTACAGTCAAGAAAGTGTGTACAAATTGTTTGAGTGCAATTATGAACATTTAACTCATGCAAGATTCTACTCATAAATTGCCTTGCACATTACTGGTGGTGTTTGTAGCTACTGAGCCAAAAGATGCAGACATTATATGGACAAGCATGCAGATAGATGAGGAGACGAAGAAGGCAGTTGGAATAAATGATGAACAATACATAAATCAATTTCCATTTGAGGCTTGCCTGGTTATGAAACATCACTTAGCAGAAACTATTCAGAAGGTTATCATAGATATCGTGTTTTCTTATAGTGTTTGAGCACTTATTCTTTATGCAGAATGCTGATGCTAAAATTTGTCCACTCAACAGGCTCATGGATTGGTCGAATGGCTTCAGCCTACTTATAATCTTGAGACACAGCTAAGTCAACTTATTGGAGATTTTCACCTACGTGAAAGAGAGAAACTAGACAATCTGTGGATCTTGAAGCCATGGAACATGGCAAGAACTATTGATACGACAATAAATAGCAATTTATCTGCTATTATTCGTCTCATGGAGACTGGCCCAAAAATCTGTCAGAAGTACATTGAGCATCCTGCTCTATTTAAAGGGAGAAAATTTGATCTTCGATATATTGTCTTGGTTCGCAGTATGAATCCCCTGGAGATCTTCCTTGCTGATGTGTTCTGGGTATGTGCATATTCAGTGGTGCAGGGGTTCTCACGAGTGCTCGACAAGTTGAAACGAGAACAGTTTCACTAAGATACATTACAACATATTCGTTTAGATTTGTTTTCTCATCTTTGACTGATTTTGTTCCCATTTTCCTTTCAGGTTAGATTGGCAAACAACACATACACTTTGGAGAAACATAGCTTTGATGAATACGAGACTCATTTCACTGTTATGGTAAGGACTGATTACTACCTTCTCCTATTTGTTGTTTCTCCAGCTCTGTTATTAATTTGAGTATTTTATTTGATGTAATTGCATGATTTAATTCCTTGACTTGGTTCGTGCCATTTACGATAATATTCTCTTATAGAATTACAAAGGCAGGTTGAACCATATGAACACACCAGAATTTGTGAAAGAATTTGAGAAGGAACATGAGGGTGAGGATTTTTCCTTTTCAATATCAATACTTTGATTTGTTCTTTTTTGTTGACGACTTAGCAGGACATAGTGATTAATAACTAGTGTCACTCTCACCTTTGTTGCAGTTAACTGGCTGGATATCCACTCAAGGATAAGAAATATGATCAAATCGGCTATTGAAGCAGCAGCCGTTGTGCATCCAGAAATGCATCATAGCAAATCTAGGGCAATGTATGGGGTTGATGTCATGCTTGATTGCCATTTTCAGCCTAAATTATTGGAGGTATGACAGCTATACTGCCTCCAATATAAAGCATTTTCAATATTTAGTAGTTCCTGAAAGATGACTGCTCAAAGCATGACCTTGTTACTGGTCATCTCGCTTTTGTCAATATGGATATGGATTTTGTTGCTTGCCACTTTCCTGTGTCATTTTATGTTGTTGAGACAGGAAATGCACCCTCCCTCTTGTTAAACTCAATCTGCAGTCATGAACTCTAAAACCAGATGGATATTTTTTGGATGCAGATTACCTACTGCCCAGATTGTAATAGGGCAGTCACATACGATACTGAAGCTGTCATCCGTGGAGGAGAAACTGTTAAAGGAAAAGATTTCTACAACTATATCTTTGGCTGTCTCTTTCTAAATGAAACTAATCATGTTTCCCAATTATGAGTCAAGTGTGTAGAGCTCTTCGCTGCAGTTTGCATGCCAAAGTCGGATTCGTGAGTTATGGAAGCGTGTATCAAGAGAAATTACAAGTAAAAAGTCATTGTACGCCATGAATCTGTGAAAGTAGGTGTGCCCTATTTGGATTTTAGAGCCCTTTTAGTTTATCACACACCAGGGAGCTATGCAGAACTGCCTCCCCAACCTCTTCTTCTCCCCCAACTCTGTCGCAGTCGGAGATGCATGATACCTTGATGCTCTATTGAATTATTTTTTCTTGTAATTTAGGGTCCTGAAAATACTCCAGCGTAAATCTCCACATTGCTACATTTTTGGTTTTATTTTGAAATCATCATTTTTTGGGGTTACATTTGTGCAATGGTAGTTCCCAGTATGAGTTTTCATCTCTGTAGCCTGTAAACATGGTTGAGAACATGTTTTCCAATTTTGTTCATCTGCAAAAGTGGCTAATGCCTTTCCAGTTATGGTCGGTAACAACTTTGCTTCAATGTGCTTAAGGTTCACTTAAAGAGAGTAGAGGAAACACCTCTAGCTGTGGAAGTAGGTTGTCTTTTTTACAATCCCCAATTACTTTACGATTTTCTATGTTGCAAGTTTACAAACCACAATATCATAGCATCTCACAACATCGTGAGAACTAAACCAATTGTTTATTTCACTAGTGTACATTTAGCTGGGTGTATCCATTTCTCTAGCACTCTTTGCAAATATAACCTCCATTTCTCAGGCACTCTGGAAATATAACCTTGAATTGGTAAGAAACAAATGGTACTAGTTAACAGGTAAACCAAAAAAAAAAAAAAAAGAAAAGAAAAACTGTCGAGAAATAGAAACATTAGCAGTAGGAAACAAAATGAAAATGTACATGAACCATACATTGGCTGGGAGGCTCAAAGTGTTTCAAACCTAGAACAGTGTATGGTCTATGTGCATAGAGCACTACTTACCTTTCCATTCATAACAACAAAAAGAACAAAGAATTGGCTAGTTTGTTTAGAAGTAGCAAGTTGCTCACCTAGCAGCTACTTAAGTTGGAACTTATTCATGCCATTGGCTTTTTTTTCAGTATTGTTACTATTTTCTGCAATTCCAAGTTTGAGATTCTCTCGAGCTCCAAAGCACGTTCAAGCTGTCCAACAATAGTTTTTAACCCAAGGAAATGATAATAACTTCATAGCTACATGATAAAAATGATAAGAACACTACCTTAGCTGCTCGGCTGCTCCATTCCGCTAGAATTGCTCTAAGCCTCTCATTTTCCTCTACATGCTGTTACACATTACGCAAAACAGAAGGAAATATCATGCAACCTTTTGGTGTAAAAGAAGCTAGCAATGACCATGGAAACTAAAACAGGATGGAAATGGAGTTACAATAACATTTAGTAATAACTGTAATGCCTACTTCTGTACGTGACAAAAAAGACGCAAAGGAAATCAATCTGCAACGCCTAGTTCTATACATGAAAAAAAAAAGCAAAGGAAGTCAATTTGCATAACATAGAAATGCCAGGAACCTCAAAATGTTTATCTGACGAAAGCAGAAAGGTTCTCGTAATAGGAGAATCATGTTTATAAATCAAGCCTAAAATCAATGTATGTTTGGAACAACTCTTGGATTAACTCTAATCAGACTAGCCTTCTAGGACTCATGCAATGGAGCACCTAGATGGCTAAAAAAATAGGGCACACCCACAGCAGGAAAACCAAGTAACCACCGAAAGCAAGGACCATCCCAAGCAGGAAAAAATGAAAAGGTATCATTCATTGATGACTGCAAGTCTGCAACAACATACACGGTGAATTCCCACAAGTGGGGTCTGGGGAGGGTAGAGCATACATAGGCCTTATCACTATCTCATCAAGGTAGAGAGGCGGTTTTTAAGAGACCGTCAGCTCAAGAGCAACAATTTAGGTATAAAGAAGAAGAAAACAGTGATGAAAATAAAACTAATAAAAGAAGCAGTATAAAGCCTAAAAGAAAACAATATGAACAACAAAATGGTGCAATAGCCGAAACACAGTAAACAGGTGATGATTAATATCAAAAACTGGAACTACAAGAATACAGCTAGTACAACAACAAACACTAGCAAGCCTGAACCCTGGATAGCAAGGCAACAATGCACTACCTACTAACTTTCCACCCTAGGCAACCTCCAGACCCTCCGATCTAAGGTCAGGTCTTCAATAATCTGAAGTTGCACCATATCCTACCTAATCACCTCTCTCATAATGCTTTTTCTGCCTACCTCCACCTCTCCTCATGCCTACACGTCCACCTCTTGCACCTCCTCACCGGTGCATTTGCATCTTCGCTTCACACATCTAAACCATCATAATCTCGCTTCTCTAATCTTGTCCCACCACAGAGGCCACTCCTACTTTATCCTATACAACCCATTTCTAATCTTATCGCTCCTAGTATGCCCACATATCCATCTCAGCATCATCAGTTCTACAACATGCATCTTCTGAACATGAGAATTCTTAATTGTTGAGCACTCTGCCTTGTACGACGACGTCGGTCCAACCACCACTCTATAGAACAACTCAATGATGCTAATGCCTTCCCAATTTAGATTGTTCTTTTAGGTTTTTAATGGCTACATCCTAACAAATACTTGCTTTATTACAAGGTTAACCAAATACTTTGACTTGTCCTTTGACACATCACTGGTCATTCTTAATGGCAAATAAGCAACAGTTGCAGCAAAAGAAGACAAACAAGCAGCGAAGTTGAATCTTATAAAATGACAGTTCTCCATGAAAAAGGTAACTCAGAAAACACCAAATATTTTGCATTACACCAAATATTTTGCATTTAAACAACAGAAAAAGTTCTATCTTCCAAATAATTTTGTAACACACCTGATTGTTTGCACTGCGGTTGCGCTGCATATCAGCATCCTTCTCTTCTATAAGAGATCGAGCAAGCCTAAGCTCAGATTGCAATTGATTTATCTGAAACAGAAATCTTTCAGCAGATAACGGCAAAACAGTAAAAATAATAATAAATGCTGAGATAAACTTCTACTTGGAAAGTAGAAATATCAGAGACAAGTACATTTGTCCTTGAAAACAATCCATCCATGTTTACCGTAACAGAACCGCGTAAAACAACAGAGAAATCATATGAACTCAAAACTGATGGTCACACTGCATGTAAAGAACTAAGCAAGAGTGTTTTTCATCAATGTGAGATAATAACTCCATAAAGCCATGAGCTGTGTGCAACGGTCTCCATCATAACATATCCTAAATAGAACTTATTCTTAAGAGTTTTGAGATAAGATCCAGCAGCCCTGAATGCCCATACAGAACACACCCAATTTAAGGTAATCCTCAAGAACTTGAAATAAAAAATGTAAAGCAATGTCATATGGTGTTCATCTCTTTGATCAGATCTATATTGATAATATAGATGTATCATTCTGAAGTTTCTGTCACCTAATGTATACTCAATTTATCAAATTAAATTCAACAAGAGCACCACATGGACATGTCAAACTATCAAGTGTAATTGCATCCATAAGAGCTTTTTCTTCTTTTTGACTTGATGCTGTCCAGGAGAAATTTGGTGATCAAGACAAAATTTAAGTAGCGACAACAACTACATGGAAAACCTTCTTCTAGAGAACTATGATTTAACACAATTATACCAGGATATGCTATTAAAAAACAAAGTTCTGATGACTAGTTATTTCCATGGTCCTAAATTGGATATCCACATTGATTTAGCCTGATACTTGTGATTTCAGTTGAAGAGTTGAAATATTATGACAAGGAGATTAGGTGGACCACAAGGATATTTCACTTTCGATGATGATAAATGACAAAAATTTATTGAAAAAGTAAAAGTGGCCTATGAACCTTTTGTGTTGTATGATGTGGTAGAATTTTACTTTCTCAAAATAATAGGCTATTTTGGATGCCTAAACAAGCAAGGCAGTCACTGGTTACAAGGAACATAAAATAGTTGTCTCTAAAGGCTTGTCTGAATAGTTATTACGTACTTTACTATGTTGTATTGTACTGTATTGTTTTGAAGAATATAATGTTTGGATAGATTGTGTAGTTTTTCGTCGTTATTTAATGACAAACATCAGAAATTTGCAGGATAACCTATAATATTTTAAAGAAAAGTAAGTACAGGGTAGCATTATATTATAAAAGGTAGGGCAAAGGATAAAATAGGATTATTAAATAACAAGCAAAGGAAAAATGAGAAAAGAAAAAAGATAGTAACGCAACCACACCAAATCGATTGTTACATAAAATGGGACTTTTCATCATTACACGACGCTCTAACACAACGATACAATAAAATTTAAGTAAAAATCATAATGAATATTGTATGTAAAGTAACAACACAATATGTAGTACTTTTACGGAAAATAAGTTTTTGAGAATTTTCTTTGAAAGGAACAAGTGTTCAATGTGGAAAAATCCATTAAGGGACATCAAAATGAAAATAGTCTACTCGATTCGCCAGTTAAACTAATGCACTCCCGAGTATATGAGGAAGGACATAAGAAAGAGGAACAGAAATACGAAAATTGTGAAAATAAAGGAAAGCTGAGAAATTTGTCAAATTGACGATTAACACTGTACGAGAGGACTCTTCATATACAACAAACATACTTAGTGAAATCATATAAATAAGGTCTGGGAAGAGTATAATGTACGTAGACCTTACCACTACCTCACAGAGGTAGAGAGACAATTTTTGAACGACCTTCGGCTCAAGTGCAACAAATCCAAGTAGATATAAGGAGGAGACCATGAAGAGAACATGGCAAGTACCAAGGTAACAGTGCAAAGTATACTAAAAAGGAGCTATAAACAACTATAAAATAATGTGATAATCGAAACACAATATATTATTGAATACAATAATAAACAAGGATAAAAATTAAAAAAAACAAGAACTACAATAATACAACTAGTACTATAACAAACACCAGCCACCCTAAGCTAGACAAACTACACTACCTACTAGCCTTCTACCTTAATACGTGTCCTCCATGCCCTCCTATAAAAAATCATGTCCTCGGTAATTTGAAGTTGCACCACATCCTATCTCAATCTTGCTTTCCTTATCTTATTCACCACAAAAGCCACTTCCACCTTATCTTAGATATCCTCATTTCTAATCTCATCGCTCTTAGTATGACCACACATCCACCTTAGCTCCTCATCTCCGTAACATGAATCTTCTGGACAAGGGAGCTTCTAACTGGCCAACTCTCCGCCTCGTACAACAATGTCGGTCTAACCACCAGTCTATAAAAATTACCTTTGAATTTCTACGATACTTTTTTATCACATAAGACTCCAAGGCAAGCCTCCACTTCATCCAAGCGCATCAATACGATGTGTGATATTATCATCGATGGCCCCACTTCCCTGGATAATAGACCCAAGATATTTGAATATGTCTCTCTCGGGGATAATTTATGTGCCAAGCCTCACTTTCATGCCTACTCATGCACCACATCGTTGAATTTACACCCCACATACTCTATCTTGGTCCTGCTCAACCCGAACCCTTTAGTCCCCAAAGTATGTCTCCACATCTCTAACTTAGCATTAACTCCATTGCGTGTCTCATCAGTTAGTACTATGTCATCCATAAATAACATACACCACGACACCCTCATCTTGAATGTCTCACATCAATTCATCTGTTAGCAAGGCAAACGGAGCTAGCGATGATTAACAATGTGCAAGAGGACTCTTCATATATAGTAGTGGGCTATGCCTCTACATACATATTACAACAACAACAACAACATTACCCCAATGCCTCAAAGGCTCCCGCCCATTGCGGGGTAGGGGGGGTCGGATGTACGCAGCCCGACCCCTATGTTTAAAACATAGCGCGACTGTTTCCGATGACCCATGATGAGCGTCGAAAGTTGCATTGACTAATTGCTACTTCACAATTGAAGAAGCGCAGACAGTCTACATACATATTAAGCTATGCTTAATTTAGTAAATTAACTTTTCAATAATTAAATACAAAAATATATTACGCTACCCAATAGTATATTCTATACCATTCTCCTTAATTAAATTCTCAAATGCATGTTGTGCATCTAGACACATATAACTTCATTTTTATCATGCTCTGGTGAAATAACTTGAGTTCGCATATCAACAACAACCAAAAATCAAGTCCACTATGGTGGCTAGACTTTTAATATCCTCCTCACTGTCATTTGACTGACTGGATAATGATGATATGATATTCTTTAGATGAGGAAAGAATTTTTTTAACAGTGACTGGGTTGTTCAGAGTAGGGACTCGGTACTTAAAATATGATGCTATAAAGAAACATAAAGAGATGAAGACTTTTCTAGAATAGTAACCAAAAATTCAATAATTGGAGGAGTCTCAACTCTCAATATCCAGACCGATATCACAAGGTGAAAATAAGAGAAGACAGTTACAAATCAGTGAAAGTCAATATTCAAGGGCGGTCCATACTCGAACTAAGAAACAGCAGAGAATTAGAATTTAATGGAACAGTGAGCAAGGTAACCAGGAATGTAATGTTTACAAAAGGAATTCAATATTTAACTGTGATACCATGAAGAAAACGAGCTCTGTAAAGGTGACAAAAAATTCAATTAGAGGAGGGACTCAATATGAGACTGCAATGTCATGAGGAAAAAAGAAGAGAGAGAGAAGTTTTATGTGAAAAATATCTGGAAAAATGACTACTGTCATGGTTGGAGGAGACAGTGTAGTTAGAATGACAAAAACGAGTACGGTGCTGTTAGAGCATTCAGCGAAAATAAGAGTGGTGCCACCAGACTAAACACTAGAAAGAGACAAGAATATTATGATTTTTTAAAACTTTGACCAAGCAGACAATGTAAGATGGAAGTTACCTAGATTGTAACAGCTTTTACCATGTGCAAGAAAGAAAACATATTTGTAAAATATCGAATCAAATGGATCAATTTCCTTGTCTTATTATTCCAAGAACAAGAGCTATTTGTAGGTGTACAAGTAAATCTATCTAAGGAAATAAAATCAGAAAAGATTCCTAAATATCTCTAAGATCCCTAAATATCTCTACCTATGATTATGATATAAATACTAGATATGACTATATATTTTGTAACACTCCCCCTCAAGTTGGAGCATAGATATTGATCATGCCCAACTTGTTACAAAGATATTCCATCCGAGTTCCATTCAAAGCCTTCGTGAATATATCACCCAATTGCTCCCCTATCTTCACATAGCCTGTAGAAATCACATTCTCTTGAATCTTCACACGGACAAAGTGACAATCAACCTCAATATGTTTTGTCCATTCATGATATGCTGGATTTGAGGCAATATGTAGAGCACCTTGATTATCACACCAAAGTTTTGCTTGAAAAGAAGGATTAAAACCAACTTCAGCTAAGAGGTGTTGTATCATAGTATTTCGCATGTGGACTGAGCCATAGCTCTATACTCGGACTCTGGACTAGATCGAGATACCACATTTTGTTTGTTACTCCTCCAAGATACTAGATTTTCACCAACAAAGACGCAATAGCCAGTAGTTGATCTTCTATCCATTCTTGATCTAGCCCAATCTGCATCTACAAAACATTCGGCACGAGTATGTATGTGGTCACTGTACAATATGCCAAGGCCAGGAGCTCCTTTCAAATAACATAAAATTTGTTCTAAGGCAGCCCAATGTTTGACTGTTGGTACAAACATGAATTGACTAACAATACTGACTGCATAGGCAATATCTGGACGAGTCACAGTAAGGTAGTTCAATTTCCCAACTAATCTTCTATATCTTTCCGGAGCATCAAAAGGGCCAGCATCATCCTTAGTGAGATGCACATTAGGATCCATTGGTGTGCCACATGGTTTCGCTCCCAACTTTCCAATTTCTGCAAGTAGGTCAAGTATTCTTTGAGATAAGAAAATCTAATGCTTGCTTCTAGCTACTTCTACACCCAAGAAGTATTTCAACTGTCCCAAGTCTTTGGTATGAAATTTGGCATGTAAAAGCTATTTGAGAGAAGAAATTCTAGTACAATCATCTCTTGTAATAAAAATATCATCTAAATAAACAACTAGGAGAATAATACCCGTCACTGACTGTCTGTAGAATACTGAGTGATCACACTTGCTCTTCTTCAACCCAAACTCCTGAACTACATCGCTAAATTTTCTGAACCATGCACGAGGACTCTGCTTTAGACAATACAGAGAGTTTCTCAAATGACAAACTTTTCCATACTCCCCCTGAGCAACAAATCCAGGCGGTTGCTCCATATACACCTCTTCATGGAGATCACCATGAAGGAAAGCATTCTTGATATCCAGCTGATGTAAAGGCCAATGTTGAGAAGCAGCTAAGGAAATAAACAAACGAACAAAGGTGAGCTTAGCTAGGGGGAGAAAGTGTCTGCATAATCTACCCCATAAGTCTGAGCATAGCCTTTAGCCACAAGTCTAGCCTTAAGTCTTGCGACAAATCCATCAGGATTGACTTTGACGGTAGAGACCTATTTGCATCCTACAGCTTTCTTTCCCTTGGGTAAATCCACCAAATCCCAAGTGTGATTTACATCTAGAGCATGTATCTCTTCAAGCATTGCATCATGCCATCCTGGATTAGACAAGGCTTCTTTCACTGTTTTGGGAATACAGATAGAGTCTAGAGACCCAATCAAACAACTAGATGTAGGAGATAAGTGATCATAAGAAACAAAGTTAGCAACGGAATATTTGGATTTACACTGACGTGTACCTTTCCGAAGAGTAATAGGAAGGTCAAGATTTCCCGAAGAGATCAAGTGGAGGAGGAACTGACGATAACGGAGTTGATATAGGACAAGTATCATCATTACCTTGCCTCCTCGAGTAAACTTGAACAATTGGTGGTCTTATTGGAACAGATGAAACAGGTTCTGAAGGCATACTAGTTGACTCATTCTCAATGAACGAATTAGCAGATGGAAGAACATCATCATCTAATTGTTTTGTTTTAGCATGAGTAATCTGATAGACCAACCACTCATCTTCCTTCACCTGGCTTGTAGAAATGGGAGGTGCATAGAAGAATAGTGTAGCTTCTGAAAATACCACATCAGTTGACACTAAGTATTTGCCAAGTTCAACTGAATAACACCGATACCCTTTCTGAAGTCGAGAATAGCCCAAGAAAACACATTTTAACACCTTTGGATCCAATTTGGTAACAGATGGTCGAACATCTCGAACATAACATGTGCTTCCAAACACTTGGCTTCCACTGGGAATAGTGATTTGTTTGGAAAAAGAACACTATAAGGCATATTACCTGCCAATACAGCCGAGGGCATGCGCTTAATCAAAACACAAGTTGTAGAGACTGCATCAGCCCAAAATTGTTTTGGGACTTTCATTTGGAACAACAGTGCCCGAGCTGTCTCAAGTAGATGCCTATTCTTCATTTCAGCAACTCCATTTTGAGAAGGTGTATCAACATACGAAAACTGATGAAGAATACCATGGGTTCTTATGTAAGATCGAAATACTTCTGACAGATATTCTTTAGCATTATCACTCCTTAGAATCCTCACTGATGCATTAAATTGAGTTGACTTCAGCACAGAAGGCAGTAAAGTGAGTAAACACTTCAGATCGACTCTTCATAAAGTAAATCCAAGTCATTCG
>JAPFFP010000099.1:3628889-3641302 GCA_026153255.1 Solanum medicagineum
ATGAAGGAAGACATTTTTAATATCTAGCTGATGAAGGGGCCAATGACGTATGGAAGCCATTGAGAGAAAGAGTCGAATAGATGTCATCTTAGCCACTGGAGAGAAGTATCACAATAGTCCAATCCATAAATCTGGGTATACCCTTTGGCAACCAAACGGGCTTTTAATCGATCGATCTTTCCCTTAGGACCTACTTTAGGTGTGAATATCCAACGACAACCAACAGTGGTCTTTCTTGGTGAAAGAGGTACCAAAACCCATGTTCCATTGGAACGTAATGTCTCCATCTCATCAAGCATGGCCTGGTGCCAACCAGGATGGGACATGGATTCATGGACTGTTTTAGGTACAGAAACAGAGGAAAGACTCGAAACAAAAGCACTGTATGCAGAGGATAAATGATCATAATATAAAAAATTGTAAATAGGATGAGGATTACGAGTAGAGCATGTCCCTTTTCGAATGGCAATGGAAAACCGTCTAGTGCAGGATCGGAGGCAGGACGAACCACTGGCAACGAAGGTGAGTCAGCGGAGTCTGGTTCGAGAGAGGGGTCAGAGGCAATCGCAGGCTGAAGAGTTTGTGGATGAGTGAGGGATGGATCCAAAGATGGATTAGATGATTCTACAGAGGTTGAGGACTTATATAGATGTGGAGTATGCAATGGCATAGAAGGAAAAGGTATAGGCAAGTCTTTGTCTAATCTTTGAGGATTGTACTGATCAACCAAATAGAAGGGCTGCTGCTCAAAGAAAGTGACATCAGCAGACATAAAGTAACGGTTTAACTCAGGAGAGAAGCACCTATAGCCTTTTTGCAACCTAGAGTACCCTAGAAAAATACACTTCAAAGACTTTGCAGCAAGTTTATTTTGTCCAGGAATGTACAAAACAAACACATCCAAAAATACGAAGAGGAACAAAATACAAGGGCTGTCCAATGTTAAAAATGGAGTATGGTATTTAGTTTTGCAAGACAGAGAAAGGCATATGATTAATGAGATAACATGCAGTAAGTACAGTATCTCCCCAAAATTTTTGGTCGGAAGATTAGCATGCAAGAGCAAAGTCCGTGCAATTTCAATGAGATGTCTATTTTTACGCTCAGCGACACCATTTTGTTGAGGTGTGTATGGGCAAGATGATTGATGGAGGATGCTATTAGCAGACATATATGTAGAAATTTGGGAAGAAAAATACTCAGTTGCATTATCACTGTGCAAGGTATGAATAGAATGTCCAAATTGTGTTTTTATCTCATTGACAAAAGATTGAAAGATAGAGAACTATTCAGAAAGACTCTTCATGAGATACACCCAAGTACAACGAGAGAAATCATCAATAAAGGTGACAAAATAGGAAAATCCTGAAGTAGAACTGATCCGGCTAGGTCCCCACACATCAGAGTGCACAAGGAAAAAAAAGGAGTCTCAGCCCTACTATTATCTCGAAGAGGAAAAGGACTACGAATATGTTTACCACGTTGACATGACTCACAATCAAGACTGGATAAGGATGACAAACTAAGGACTAACTATTTTAGTTTGGATAGGCTAGGATGACCAAGACGTGAGTGGAGAATATTTGGAGAGATACTGGTGGCACAGGCTACTAGTGAACGAGGCACAGGCTACTGGTAATGGCCTCGTGACTCATGTCCGATACCAATCGTCCGTCCCGTACCCAGATCTTGTACATAAACAGAAGGAGTAAATTTACTAAACACTGTAGTTCTCTAGTAAGTTGACTGACAGAAAGCAAATTGAATGGTAGGAATATAAAGAACTGAATTTAAAGAAAGAGAGGGGATAGGTGAGGCTTTCCCTATCCCTTGAACTGGCCTTTTGGTTCCATCAGCAATGGTAATGACTGGTAGATGATTAGAAAAGGTAAGGGTAGAGAAAAGATTTTTATTACCACATATATGATCGGTGGCACCAGAATCCATAATCCAAGGTCCAAGAGAAGGATGTTGAGCAATACAAGCCATGAGGTTACCAATAGATTGTTGAAAATTCTGAAAAGCCTTAAACTTCAGAAATTCCTCATAATTAGTGTTGGATAGGGTCAATGGTTGGGATGATGATGAAGCACCGGGAATAGTGGAAACATCGGCTATAGAAGACATACTGAAGGTTTCAAGTAAAAATTAGATACAAATTGGAATTCTTATAAACAAATACCAGGAATGAGAACAGTATATCAAATAGATCAGTTCTGGAATTTCTGACAGTGACAGTGGTGCGTGACAGCGGTAGTGATGTTGGAACTAGGTGGGCAGGTCGGTCTTGAGGAGAGCAATCCAATGACGCCGGAGGAGGTGAACACCGTGATGGGGTTAGTTTTGACAAATGATAACCCGTTGGTGGTCAACCTGTGGCGGTAGTGGAGGAGATCTGATCGGAAAAAAGGAAGAACATGGGTTTTGATACTGTTGGACAAGGATACTCAGCAGTAATTTATAATTTTCTCACTGGAAGCTCTGATACCATGTGAGAAATAGAGAAAAAGAGTGAGAAAATTAAATTGAGAGAAATTTTTGTTTTTGAGAGATACATAGCAAGTGAGAATAATCCTCCTATATATACAAGTCCTTAAGGGCTGTTTCTAGTCGTTTATGGCCGTTGCTACAGTGCCTGCTACAGTGCCCCGACCGTTGCTATAGTGCCTATAGTCGCTGCTACAGAACTGTTACAATACTATTCTAACACTATTCTAACAAACCCAAATAAGCAGGCAACAAATAACCTCCAAAACTATACCAAGTTCACAAATTATTGAGCAATTGCAGACAACCTTCAAGCTAGAGGTACAGAACAAAAGAGTAAGCAACAATAAATAGAAAAGTGTCAAACCAGACAAAAGAGAGTGCACAGATTCTATTTCAAGGATTCTCTTCTCCAAAAAATATGGTTCGATGATTAGAGGACCACCACAAATCGTCCAGCAACTTCACTCGCTCCAAGATTTACAATATCTCCAGCAACTTTGCTAGGGCGGGAGTCTCACGCTCTTCTGGTTATTCTAGAGTTTTGTATATTGGAGGAGGCAGGAAACCCGCTTTGATAACATGTAAAATATCGAATCAAATGGATCAATTTCCTTGTCTTATTATTCCAAGAACAAGCGCTATTTGTAGGTGTACAAGTAAATCTATCTAACGAAATAAAATCAGAAAAGATTCCTAAATATCTCTAAGATCCCTAAATATCTCTACCTATGATTATGATATAAATACTAGATTCCTAAATATCTCTAAGATCCCTAAATATCTCTACCTATGATTATGATATAAATACTAGATATGACTATACATTTTGTAACAATATTCATTGGTATTCTATAATATTCGCCTTACATAAGTTCTACATGATGAATCTAGACATATATAAATAAAACTTTGTTCATTTTCTAATTTTCTCGACTTTCAACAATAATCAAATGCAAAACATGCTCATGACTAGTATTTGTGGAAATTGTACCTGGATGTACAAGTTCAGTTTTTTACCCAGAGGACTATACGAACAAGTCTGTTGCTTAAAACAATTGGTTTACATATTAGTTACAGGAAGAAGTACTTCCATCTCTACAGGCACCTAGTTTTGTAAGAAAGACATAGACACCGAAGACCACACACTACCAATAATACCTCAGCTGAAAGTGTGCGCAATTCTTGGTCTCGAGCAGCCAATAAGTGGGCCAGATCAACCTGCAGAACCAAGCAACTAATTATTTTCACCAGTTTCATAGTCCAAATTCCAATAACAATTGAGTGATTACTACACAAAGATGGTTGATTTCATTACTGAACAATTCCACTAGATTAGCTAAAATAACATTCGCTTCAAAATTCATCCTACGGAATATAAATCATGCAACTACTGATGTATGTTATGTCATCCTCAGCATCTATGACTTTTTTCCCTTTGTTTCCTGGTTTTGTCATTGAGAAACTTGTTCAGATGGTTACTACCAGTTACCTTGGTACTACAACAACAACAACAACATTACCCCAATGCCTCAAAGGCTCCCGCCCATTGCGGGGTAGGGGGGGTCGGATGTACGCAGCCTGACCCCTATGTTTAAAAACATAGCGCGACTGTTTCCAGATGACCCATGATGAGCGTCGAAAGTTACATTGACTAACTGCTACTTCACAATTGAAAGAAGCGTAGACAGTTTAAAGAGTCATTTTGCTTTATTCCATCATACCCCAAAGCCAAAAAAATAGTGAATCTTTGGCTCCATCCAAGATTGGTCAACAAGAATAATAGAAGTGAAGCCCTTTTTTCATAATACCTTCACCAAGATCTTAAAAAGTGGAAAGCGTGGAAGATTGTTTACCACTTTAAGATTTATGATAGTTGATACATGTTTATCCTCCTTAAAGTCTTTGGTTTCTTTTCTGACTGGCAGCTTAAGATCAGAGACACCAACTCACTATGCAGTCAAAAAGTCACATTCCTTCTTTTATAGAAATAGAGGAAGGAGATTCCAGTAGCATAGAAACTTCAATAAGGAGAAGCTTACCTGTGGTGTACTCCCATCATTAGACCTTTCATATTTGCTCAAGGATTCCTGTAACCCAAGAATCTAAAGGAAGAAAAACATCAAAATTCCGACAGAATAAAGATAATTCAATAAAATAAAAGTAATGACTAAAATCCAATCAAAATGCTTTTTTTTTTTCCTATTTTGACTGCTGGAAATCAACACATCCCGTGGCAACCAAGACCACGAAATGTGTAGAACTCTATTTTCCTTTCCAAAGAAAAGCAGGAGATCCATTAACATTGAAAAGAAAAAATATAAAAGACTTCTATGTGTTTGTTATTATTTCCTTCTTGTAGACTTTATACTGCTTTTGTTATTATCTATTATGCTTTCTCCACTGTCTTTTTTTCTTTTCTTCTTTTATTTGAGATTGTTGCACTTAAGCCGAGGATCTTTCAGAAACAACCTCTCTACTTCCATGAGGTAGTGGTAAGGTCTACATACACTACACCCTCCCTAAATCCTACTTTGTCAGATTTCACTGGGTATGTTGTTATTGTTGATGTGTTTGTTAACTACTTGATGCACTAACTAGTAAAACTACTGCTGCTCAAAGTCCAATTCTGTCGTTACTCTTTCCTTGCAATGAAACGTGGCTGGAACCTTATTTCAATAGGAAAAATAATCAGAGTTTTCTTTATCAACACATACCTCCTCACTCAGAAAGTGTATATTTTCTTGCTGATATTGCAATAAGGCCTTGAGCTGATCAGACAGTCGACCACCATCTTGATACCTATATACCAAAAGGCTCCCAGTGAACATCTGAAAATAATTCATCATCCAGAGGCAGCTTGTAATCAAATTTTAAGATCTTTGTTCCATCTATTCTCAGAAAAGGAATATAGAGAAGATGACATCTCATCATCCTGAGCATGACTACACATCTTCAGTCCCAAGTGTCTTGAGAAACACCAGTATATTTGATTATTCTTTAGCATCAGTTTTCCACCAAAACCTGGGCATTTCTCAAATAACCAAATATCTAACCATCTCAGAAGACAATATAGCTTTCGACCTTTCATTCCACAGAAGTTCCTTGCATAGCGTAGCTATATCTCAATATCAATGTGTTCAAACTTGTACAACTACTTTATCACTCCCAATTTATTAGGCTACTTTCCATTCTAGTCATCCTGATATATTTTACCTTTTCTACTTATGGCTTCCAATCATCTAGATTTTAACTGACATAGGCTTTAACTGACATAGGCTTTTCACAGTAATCTAAAACGGAGAAAGAGAGTAGTTTGCTTGTGCCTCTGTATATACTAAAAATAATTCCTTGTGCTATTTTTTTCCTTTCAATATGCATACTATTGCTTCCATACTTAATAGACTCAAAAAGGGTAAATGTGCTTTTAGAGGCAAAAATGTGGAACAAGAAACTGTGCCAGCAAAGCTCTTCATTTTGCGGGGACTCTTGGAAGAGCATCCATTAATGGAGCATTTAATGTCAACTAGTTTGTCTTGAGATATAGTGACTAAATAACTAGTGAAATTTTTTTGGCATATTCAACAGCATATATCTAATGAGGTACCTCAGTCCTTCCAAAGAATTTGATGGTTGAAGTGGAGAATACAGTGACTTTAAAACATCGGGCTGGGAATCTAATAAATTGTACTGATGAACATAACCTGTGACAATTGAAGATGATGCACTGAGAAATGTTATTTTGCAAATATGTTTCCGAATGATATACAAATTTGGAACTTACAAAAGGGCATCCAACAGTCTTAAAAATTCTCACTCATCAAACACGAAGGTTTGAATCAACATCACCGAGCAATGTTGTCGAATTTCTTTATATCTAAGGGGTTTATTATAAAATATGGATAGAGAAATGACTCTATTTTGTTAGATGTGACACAGAGGAGGTGACTCACAAATATAAAGAGCCATGAAAGAAGCAGCACAGACTACTTCACCCAGAATGATTATCCTGCAAAAATGGTGGAAAATGCATTAAACCTCTGATTAGAAAGGCAAGGCTATAGCGAAGCAATCAAGTTATAGGAAGCTACTCCAATACCACCACAATGGCAAATACAACCTTCTATTGAAGCATTCACTATATAATAGAAGTGTGAATAGATACGCCTCACATGTGACTGAAGCCTTGAACATTTTGAAGATTGTGGCTTAGAAGCTGCCTTTAGATCCAGCCTAAGGTTCAATCTTCAGATTATTTATTCCATATGTAAATGACATATTTTATTTCCATCAATCTTGGATGGAGCCAAAGATTCACTATTTTTTGGCTTTGGGGTATGATGGAATAAAGCAAAATGACACTTTAAACTGTCTGCGCTTCTTTCAATTGTGAAGTAGCAGTTAGTCAATGCAACTTTCGACGCTCATCATGGGTCATCCGGAAACAGTCGCGCTATGTTTTTAAACATAGGATCAGGCTGCGTACATCCGACCCCCCATTACCCCGCAATAGGCGGGAGCCTTTGAGGCATTGGGGTAATGTTGTTGTTGTTGTGTAAATGACATATTTAAGACCAATTTCAATTGTTATGATTCAATAGTATTGCATTTAAGCAAGGTCCATTGAATATGGTCCATTATGAGAATTTTAAGAATTCATATATGAAAAAAGACATTGGTTTCTTACTTGTGCAAAGGAACTAATTCTTGGAAAACTCTCAACGATGTTTGTCCTGCATATCACCAAGCAAGGTATTGACAAAGCCTTTCGGCCTGATCTTAGGTCCTGATTCATTATTGGAAAAGAACAACCCCAGAGATTTGGGACCAATTAACAATTTTGAACCCATTCTTTTTGCCTGGATCAATAGAACCTTTTGATATTTCAGATCCGCGTTGATTTAATTCAGTCCTTGAACTGGATCCCCAAAGCTGAAGAAACAAAGGTAAAAGTGGGGATCCCCTCTGCCTTATTTTACTCTTCATCATTCGTCAGTTGTTTGGGGTAGTTTTGAATTCAAAGTGATTCTTCCTCACAATACTCTGGGGGAACATTCAGTCTCTGTCTAAATTCTTCAGGAATGGAGTAGAGGAAGTGCACTCCTGCGCACCAGCTGAAAAGGCCCTTTGCAATTTTAATATGCTAACCTTTGTACTATTCCAGTCCAAATAAATGGAATCTTGATCTCTCTGTATTTTCTCAAAGTAAGAGACTTTGATCTCTCTGCCAACTCTTTCATGGTATGTTTGGGGTTACTTACCTATTGAGTGTAAAGAAAACCACTATTTCTAATCATCATTCAGGTTGCTTTGACTGTCCAAGAAACTAAACTTAAAATTCTATGATAAAAATTGTTCTTAAATCCATTTTCATGACTTGTAATGCACCACACACAAAGGTTTCTACCATGCAGCAAAACTCTTGACATTTTATTTTTAGAAGGAAAAGCCTCAGAGCCTGTTTTTCAGTTAAACAATTGGCTAAACAGAAACTCAATATTCAGGAAGCCGCATATAACCAAGGCAAACGTGTTCTTGGCAAGTCAACCTGAGTAGTGTGGATATAGAGAGGATACCAATATCTGGATCCCAGACCATGACCAGTAGCATTACGGCAGTTCCTGAAATAAAAGTATTTCAAAAATATGAATAATTGTGGAAGAAATACAATCTTCATGGAAGTTGGTGATTCAAACATAGAACTTCCCGAAGTCTCCTTCAACAAATAACAGAGAGCTATGTATATTATCTTTAGGGCTCTCTGTTGCAAATTAGCAAGCTTCTCAGAAAACTAGAATAATATTCAGATTAACCAAGATTTATGTGATTGTGCTTTCTCCTCCTTTTTCAGGAAGTAAGAGATGGGGCATTGAAAAAGTATAAAATTTAAATGATACAATGCATCACAAGTTCAAATTAGCAACCGTAAAAAGGAAAGGATTGTACTTCCTTGCTGGAACACACAATTCAATTATAATAAGCCAGTCCTGCATGTAAACAATATACTTGGCGCTACAGCAAGACTTGTTCTGACCATATATTTTTGAGATTAGAACTGATTAAAGCAATGCATAGCACACAAAAAAGATGAGGATAACTAAAGAACTAAGCAGAGATATACCATATGCAATTGTTGCAAACGGTAAGCGAATAATATGCTTCAGCTTCTGGCTGAAAACACAGTAACCCTACAAAATTAAACCATTGTGCACTTCTAAAAATTGCCATTTCACAACATATGATTTGGATCATGGTAAAACAAGAAAGAAACAGACAATTGTCAATCTTAATAAGCAAAATATATCAGTAATGTGTAATCCTCAGCAAAGTAGTTGAACTACAAGTCCCTCATTCTCGGCAAGAAAGATTCCAGAAGCAAAAAGCTATATCACCTTTGCCAACTGACTTTTACTCCTTCATAATCCTAGTGCACAGGCCAACCTTTAGTCTCATATAATTTGGTGATTAGGTTTTCTTCCTTCATCTGTCAGGTAATCTAACTCTATGGTAGCACATCCATAGAATGCACAGTTTCTTACACCAGAAAGTTGAGCAACTTTAATGCTATGCATGTTTTTCTGGTGCCATACCAGCCTATGATTAATGCATAACACCTCACAGGAATATGATATTAACCAAAGTGATACAACGGAGATCGTTTTAAATATCCGATTCTTTTTTTTTCTTGTGCATGTCAGTTTGGGAACAACGCAGAAGAAGGACATGGGGGAGAGAAAAGAAAGCTATATCCAATGAGGTAGTATCTGATATTACTCTTTGACCCCCTGCGTTATTTTCATCCACTTTGCGCGACCTCCAAGTCATGATTTATAGTGCAACAGAAAAATGCCATTTGTGACTTCAAAAACTACTTACCTGCAACCGTATTTTCTGCACTTGGTATACCAGATATTGCTGAAAAATGCCTACAGATATGTAATGTGTACATTTAACACTTCAGAGTGAAGTCAAAAATAGGAACAATATAATGATGAAAGAGATTTATAACTTATAACTTGGCCAAGATGAAACAATATAACTGGAGAGAATAAGTTCACAAAAGCAGACCGGTGATAATTAAGAGGGCAACATTACAACTGCAAAGAAGCTGGAAAACTAATCCTCGAATAGGGTGAAATATCGATGTAGCTCCGACAGCCAAAACAGCAAAACCTGCCTAAAATTTACTATTAATCAGCTCCCATATAAGTGACAAATTTGCATGTGGTACTGAAGTAGTATTACTTGCCAATAAGATACAGTAGAAAACATTCCCAACAAGGCTTGTAGGCCTCCTATTACCGAATAGAGGTGCCTCATCCAGTATGTCCAGGAACCTAAAGTTAAACAGGAAGCAGAGCCATTCATTTACAAGTAGTAAAGTTCTAATATCAAGTCGAAAAGAATTAACTTTCATTTTGACACAACATTTCACTTGACAACTCACAACCATAAATATCACAGTTTTGCTTAACACATCATCTTTGTATCAGCCTATGTTCCTCCTTCCCCTTCTTTATAAACATACATGTCACACGCTTAGTCTTCAACTAAGTGCACGTGCAGCACTAGACAACTTGCTCAAGATCTTGCTGTGCGCCTGTCCCAAGTCAGCCTAGATTGATACACTCAAGATAGCTAAAGGGAATGCTAGATAAGGAAAACAAGGGAAATTTGCTAAAGAAAGCTTTTTGTATTATACAGAACTTGAATTATATTTCTTGATGCTTTTCTAAATGAATGACCCTCTAGTTATACTAATCACCTAGATGCTAGTGTATAAATATTAATCGTTGCACAAGTCCCTTAATATTTACAAATAAGGGCTTCCTCTAGGATTTTCTACTTAGCTAGAAAGTTGGAAAAAAGTTTCCATGCAAATACATGGAATTCTAGGATCTACCATGGGAAAACTCCCTAATTCTCAACAATACTCCACTAAGGACTAGTCTCCTTCCTATGTAGACTTCCAAATCGGCAACTTAGTTCCATATGGCACCTAAGCGACATAATGACATAGCGGGTCATCACACTCTTCCCCACCTGATTTTGCAACAACTGTGATAGATTGTTGTTGCATAAACTCTCAGATCTTGTCTTTGAATTGCCACAAGTCTTCATATTGCTCCCACATTGCTTCCTTTGGTGATTGTCCCTTCCCGAGGACAAAGAACATGGCGGAGACTTTTGCTCCTTTTTTTCGTCTGGCCTGGCAATCAACGAAAGGCTCAATCTCCCAATCATGGAAGGCGGTGATAGTAATAGGCGCTCAACTCGATTGGCCCCTAACTCAGATCATCCTTGTCTTCATGGTAAGAATAAGACTTAAGCAAGCTAGCGTGAAAGACAAGATGGATCTTAAAATGTGAAGGCAGGTCACCTTCACAAGGGTCCTAAATAGCCCTCATACTTATGAGTCAAATTTCGGTTCATGCCTCGAAGTGCCCTGAACTGTCTTAGATTAAACTTCACCATGACCATCCCCAGCTCTATAGTCTGTGGGATGCTTCTCCCAATCCTCAAATTTCTTCATCTACTTAGTTGTGTTGTCCAAGTAGGACTTAATAGCGTCAAGCTGCTCCTCCTATCCTTTGGCCATATTTTGGCCATATGATAAGCTCCAAACTCTTCCCCTCAAATGCCACCGATAGTGAATATAGAGTCTATTAGAATAGGAATAGGATTACATGGTCCTATTTAGAATTGGAATAAGAATAGTATGTTCTTTCCTAGTTGGATATGGATTAGGTTGTAGTATCTATAAATAGGGTCTTTATGTAGCAATGTAAACACACAATTCAATAATATATTTTTCCCCATATTTCTCACATGGTATCAGAGCATCGGTGAGGGAAACAAAAAGAGTGTTCTGGTGGTTGTTCACTATTCCGGTGGCTGTTTTATGCCACCTTCATTTCTATGGGTGTTGTGCAAAAACCAACACCATCACTAGGCTTGGGAAGCCTGGGCTACCAGATCCCAACCAGAACCCACCAGAAAATCCTTTTCACGCGCCCTTATGTGCCGCTGGCAGTGAGTATTTTTCCAGCGAGATCGACTCACACGCCAGCGCGTGAGGGGTCTCCGGTGACTTTTTTTTCAATTTGTTTTCTTCTACTAGGGTCATCCAGCAATTCCAACCAAACCCCAGCCTTTTTTTTTTTCAGATTCGATCGCCGGAATTAGGGTTCAGGGGACTTTTTCAGTGTTCCAGGCAGTTTTCCAGCCATCTTTGTTTGCAATTTTTCCCTCGGTCAAGTCGCCTCTGCATTCTGAGGAAGACCACGTGTATTTTTTAATTTTCTGACTGATTTACGAAGACTCCTACAGTTTGATTTTAAAGATGTCCTTTGGGATCGATATGTTTGGCTCCAAAAGTACAGGAATAGGAAATTCTAATCCTATGATTACTTCTGAACCATTAATGGGTAGTTCCAACTACTCAGCATAAGCTTCCTCGGTTGAATTATGGTGCAAAGGTCAAGGTGTTCACGACCACTTAACAACCAATGCTTATGTGGTAGATGAAAAGAAAAAGGCTACTGTGGAATCTACAACGACCAAAGCACAATGGGAGAGGGTTGATGCTCAGTTGTGTAGTCTCCTATGGCGTTCTATTGATTCCAAGTTGATGCCCTTGTTTCGCCCATTCTAGACATGTTATTCAGTTTGGGAAAAGGCTTATGCTTTATATACTAATGAAATATCTCGATTCTATGATGTGGTATCTCGAATGACCAACTTAAAGAAACATGAATCCGATATGTCTACATACTTGGGACAAGTGCAAGCAGTCATGGAGGAATTTGAAACATTAATGCCAGTCACAGCGAACCTCACTACCCAAGGAGAGCACAGACAGACATTGTTTTTAGTCCTTACACTTGCTGGACTTCCTGCTGATCATGATTCTGTGCGTGACCAGA
>JAPFFP010000099.1:3641402-3666728 GCA_026153255.1 Solanum medicagineum
AATGTACCGAATGTCTTTCAACCTTGCCACCTACACAAAGTGGTGTCCCAATAACTCAACCTTGCCACTTACTTATGGTGAAGGGGTTTGAAAAGTGGAATATCTCACCCTTGCCTCCTACTCGGGTCAAGGGGCTATATAAAAGTGATACCACTCATATGGAGCATTCTACCCTTTCCTCCTGCCCGGGTCAAGGGGTGGTGTAATGCAACATGGGATGCATGCATAACAATGATATAAGTCAAGACATATGTAATAATATCATGATAAAAAATTACTAATACATCACCCTCATATAATCATGGAGAATAATAACAAGTACCACAACTGGTACCACGACCATCATCATACCTCAAATCAACATAATTATATCATTAATTAAGTGTGCCAACAATATCGAATCTTACTCATCCCAAAATTATACACTCATCATAAGTATATGAATAATCAATTATGCCAACAACACGGGACCTTACTTGTCCTAAAAATATATACAGTCATAATATAACATCAACACCAGACCTTATTTGTCAAAAAATATACATATGATCAACAAAATTATTCTAAAATGCCCTCATATCATCACAAACTTCCCCAAATAAAACCACAAGTCTCATATTATCACAATAATATTCCAAAACATCTCAATTCGCAAGATTTCATTTCAAGCAATTAATAGGATCATAATTTACTCATTTTCGGCATAATCGGGATTACGTTTCCATCACAATTATACATATCAACGCATTTACTCATGAATCAATCTAGATTTTATGATTACCACATAACATATCCAATAACTCAAATTCAGTCCAAGAAGGTTAGCTGAATCTACCTCAATGCCAAAATTGCATAGGGACAAGTGACTTTCAATCAACTCAAGTCTCCAAAAATTCACCATATCAATTAATCGCTATCAAAAATAGATACTACGCGTCAAGGGTTGCATTTTGAGACCCAAATTGATTTGAATTAGGCTCAGGGGCAAAATGGTCAAAATTAACGCAAAATTCAATGTTTTTGAATCCGAAAATTGACTTTAAAATTAGGTTCTACACGAAAAATGAAGTTCATGGGTGAAAATTCCCCTGATCGAGTTCAAAAAAAAAGGTGAAATTATCATCTAAAGTTTTAAAATCATAGACTAAAAATTCCCAATTTTTGACATACAAAATCATGAAATTCAAGACAAAATCAAGATAAAAATCATAAAAATTAAGGAAAAATGATGTTAGAAACACTTACCCAAAATAATTATTCCAAAAAATTTCTTTCAAAAGTCACCCCAAAAAGCTTAGAAATGTTTGAATATGGAGTAAAAATAGTGGGTTTCGGATTTAACACTGTTCAGTCATGAAATACACTCCGTGAATGCGAGTGGGGTCCTGTGAACGCGGTGGGAAAGGACTCTAAACCTCCGCGAATGCCAGGTCAAATCCAGGAATGTGGAGAAGTAATATGGGAACACTAGCCATACTCCGGGAATGCGGAGAATCCCCCGAATGCGCATAGGAAAGCACATATACCTCCGCGAACGTGGAGATTCTCCCATGAAAGCATAGAAGAAAAACACTTGCACCAGCAATGCTCAAATATCCAATTCCCAACTAAGAAAAGACCCTTGGAACTCATCCGAGATTAGAATTAAACAAACCAAATATATATCCATACTAGAAACAACGACTCAGACTCAACAGAATCTTTAGAAATTGATTTCAAGGTCTCCTCGCCACATTTATTAATACAACTCATATAAACTAGTTTAAAACTCAGACTTAGATATTCTCTTTACGCCTTTATGGCTTCCAATCTATTCATGTATGTCAGGGGTAAGGTCTAGAACCCCCATCTTTTGTGGATAAAAAAGAACATGTTTTAAAAAAAAGGGCTCCTAACTAGAATGTAAGAAGAAGAGAAATGTGATTGGAGAAAAAAAAAAGTGAGAGTACTTTGTATTCTCTGGGATATTCTATTTAGCATGACCTCCCTATTTTTTTTCTGTGCTTCCAAAATCACATGTAGCCATAGAAGAAAACATATACGGTACAATACATAGTGAATTACAGCTAAACAATGAATATCACCTTTAGATTGTTTATTCAGGTCCAGTTCTATTTTTTTTTCTTTTGGAGTAAAAATGCGCTTTGATAACTTTTGAAAAAAGTAGGTTTCAGAATAAATTTTTAAGGACATTCTATCAAGCAACTTTTATGTATTAAGCAATATAGTTAGATAGATAAACATCACGTTGAACACATGGATACCCATTTAAACTCATCAGTAAATTTGTAGTAAACACCCAAACTAGCTATGAAAGAAAACACTTAAATTAACTGATACAAAAACAAGTTTGCACTTTCTGGACACATGCAATGACTTCTTTTTTGTTTGGTATGCCAAAAAGTAGTCTAAGCAAAGCAAGCTAACCTGTTTAGATATCAATATAATTTATATTTTAACGCGGCCCTCTAGTACCTCTTTAGATAATAATATAATTTATATTTTAAATTATCAGTAGTAGTAATAATTAAAGAAATGTCACAAATATTGTTACATTGTCATACTGACTAAAAAAAGGTTTTGTTTCAATTCATGCATTACATTTAGTCTATTTAAAATAGAATAATTCTTTTTCTTTAGAATAATTAATTTTAATTTTTTTGCATTACATGAATCATATGATTCACTTTTATAATATTCTGCAGCAAGTCAAAATCAAATAAATAAATTTTAATAAAGAAAATAGTAGAGTAAATTTATTTATTTTAAGCAAAATATAAATGGGAAAAAATATTGGATAAATCAGAGAAAAGGTGAGAAAACGAATATATAATTCATGTCTCTTTTATTGAATGTCTATCTCCCATTATCTCCTGGCAAATACGAAAAAGTAGATGCATGGCAATTTTTTATGCACCGAAGATCCATTGAAATATGGTACTGCTTCTTCACTATCTATTTACTTATTTTAATTTTTATAGTGAATTGGATTGTTTAAGTCTCTAGAATTGTACAAACAAGGTTTTACTAATAAATTAATCAGGCAGTAGAAACCAAACAATGGATAACTCAAATTTAATATAGATGGACGATGTAAAACCAATCCAGAAAGGCAGGAGGTGGAAGAATTATCAAAACATTAAAATCTAGACATTCTTGCATGGGATTTAACGCAATAATAATAGTATAGAAAAATTAAGTGACATGGTGATTTTACTTTTTTTTTTCCAACAAATGTGAATATTACCATTAACAGAACATCCACATACAAACTATAAATCATTTATTTTCACCTTAATGTTTCTATGCGACACCTACACGAAACTTTTTCCCCCAATAAAATCTACTAACATATTCAAACTCTGTCAACACATCCACCCCACCCACTAAAAAGTTAAAACTCAAAAGCTTCAATATTGTTCATCCATGGTGGTGGATACCAATTCATCACTCAAATTTCATCCAAATTTTTTTATTGCAATATGCACCACAAGAAGCAGAGGTTTTTCCATTGCGAATCAGTGAAAAAAATTTGTGTTTCAAAACATAATTTTATCACTCATCCTTTCCCATGGGACTAGCTCACTTGAAAAATATACGGTGGAAAATAGATTCTCACTCAAATAGTAGAAAACTCCTCATTTTTCTTTATGAAATTAATTAACATTGCTATTTTTTCTTTTCCTACCGATTCAATCTAATATCTGTGGGAATAGCGGCTGAATATATTTTAGTGGGAAATTTGAGTAGGAAAATAGTGTTTTTTAAGTTAGCTACAAGGGGCAAATATGACCATAAAAAAGGCACATTCTGAAAAAAATATAAGGAGAGGCCAAGTTTTAACTTATTTGTGGAAGTAAAAAAAAGGCAAATAATATGACCTTTTTCCATAATCATTATTAATCAACTTATGGTACAATGGAGCAAAGCACGTTTGCGTAGCGATATTTTCATGCATAGACAATCTCTGTGAACTCAATAGTTGGTTATTTTTATTTAATAATCCATACATGCATGTTGTGAATATAAATGGAAGAATTCATCAACTCGGGCTGCATGGGATTTATTTTAATTTAGATAAGTGGAAAAGTTAGCCAACGATTGGGAAGGATGCACAAGTTGCAACACCACACATGTTCTTTCCCATCTCCATTTTGAAGTATCCATCATCACCCCAATCTGCTCCCCATGAGTTCTTTATGAGCCAGTAGGGAATGTAATTTTCAACACCGTAACCGACAGCAAGAACAGCATGGTTTACGTCCTGCCAATGAAACGTACAGCCATGCCAATGTAAGTTTGTAATACATATAAAGTGGTTAATCCATATTTGTGACTTACCAAGGGACCGCTGCCACATTCAGAGCTGGTGTAAACTCCGCATTTGTAGTGTCTGAAATCGTCTAGCACCTCAAAAGCAACACTAACAGGCCTAATCAATGCTACTGCATATTTCAGTTGAGTTTCATCACCCTGGAATTAATACACACACAAATATAATCTTTATTATATTTGATCGTTCACTGAAAACATCAATTACAGAAAAGTTATGTTACCTCAGTAATATTGAAAGAATCAATGACTTTGACAGCGACATTTTCTGGTGAGAATTTACATTTGCCATCCTTGCCGGTGTATGGATATGATTCTTCAGTTTCAATACCACCATTGTATTTGATGTACTCAAAGGCTTGTGATGGCAGCCCACCGTTGCAGCCAAAGTTATTAAAAGCTCCAGCACAGTCCACAAGCTGCTGTTCTGACAGGGAGACTTCCTTATCAAATGCTTGGGCATAGGCTGCCTCTAGTGCACCAGTAGTGCTGGAAAAACCACAAATGCATTTTATATATTTATATGCATGCCTGCTCCATGACGTTTCAATTTAAAGAGTCTAACTAATGCTCACCTGAATGTCCAGCAAGATCCACATTCGCCTTGGTCCTTCACTGGGCTAACAATACCAGCTTCCCTCCAATCTTTCTATAATCACAAAATTGTTCCTTAGGTTTCCATAATCAATTTTAGTGTTACGTACTACGTCAAACTAAATCCAGAAATACATAACCGTTCATTCTGATTGGACATACCCTCTGTGGTAGATTGATGTGAGTGAGCTTGAGATTGGATTTTTTGGTGGCAGAACAGTGTTGATCTGCGCGTGCCCCCAACTTGGTTCTACGGAACTCATCCCATGTTAGGTCACTAAACGCTGCCACGAAACATCATAGTATGAGGGACATAACATAACAGTCAGAAATTGTTTTCCTAGAGACAAAAACGTATATACCATTGACCCCGAGTTTGTATGACGATAGTCCTCTTTTGTTGTTATGCGATCGAATCTTGTTCAAACTATCCAAAAATATCTCAAACCTTTGCTTGATCTCCTCATCGGACTCGTACCTTTTCCTATGCCTTTTATAAACATATATTAAAATAAGCAACAATATTAGTACATATAACTATAATAAAGCAAAGCAAAAAAAGGAAACAGAAATATATCCATCTCATTGCATATCTAATCACCTGACAGCAAAGCGAGCAAAGGAGAGAGCATCAGGACTCTTGCCGACGACTTGGATAATTCTGTCCTCTAGATCTTCGGAAACTACGACTTGCCTGATAGGATTCTCATCATCGAAGGTCGCCGGTCCGGCAAGTGCAGCAGCGAAAAGGCCAGCGATGAGAAGCAATAGGACTGAGAAACGTGACATTGTAGTTGTAGCTGTAAGCAGATTGGATGAATATGGCTGGCAGGAAACTGGAGCATTTATTGTGGTTTATTTTTGTCTGGTATTTAACTGGGGCCCATTTGTACTTCAAAAAACTTCTATCTACGGTTTAATGTCTTCCTGCACTTTCTGCTTATTAATTGAGAATGTCAAATTATTTTTTTCTAATACATAAGTTGTGAGAGTGATAGATAGTAAATAGTAAAAAGTAAAACTATGTCATTTTCAGACATGAAAAACGTGAGGCTTTCTTGTGTGGCGCACAGTACATTTATGGAAAAAAAATGGACCACCTTGGCTAAGATTCTTCTTGGTTTTTCCAATTTGCACCACGTAGATGATCAAAGTGATGTAACTAACAATGAAGAATGCTTTCCAGAGGAATGAGACAAAAGGAAAATATATTCACTCTAGTCGATCCCTTAAATGTACCCTTTGTTCACCTTTATTTATTTAATTTAAATTTTCCATATTTTTTAAGAAATGATAATTAATATATATCTTGAAACATGATTTTCTTTTTTGTAGGAAAAAAAGTTTTTCCAAAAATACTTTTAGCACGCCAACACTAATGAAGAAAAAAAAAAAACATTTTGCTGGAGGTAGTCAAAAATATCAGAAAATCAAAAAATTGAATCGAATCGAATTAATTCGACATTCGATGTCGGGTTTTCAATTTTTTGATTCGATTTCAATTCTTTTTTGAAAACTTAAGTTCTTCGATTTGATTTTTTGTGTAAGTGTTCCAAAATTACAATGCACCGAAAAACCAAAATTTTATTATGTTAATATTTAATAATGCTGATACGATGTTCGTTAAGAATATGCTCTAGACATTGCATCACTTCTATATGTCCTATAGCTTGCTTGGAGTGATTTTAACCTTTCAAATAGATTTATACATGTTATAAAATATAGAGAACTTCTATCAATTTTATTTGTAAGTGCATAATATTGGTCGGAGACTTTGACGGCTGGTCACTGGAGATTTTGATGAGGAGGTCGAGTCGACGAGGGTCACGAGACGAAGTGCTCACTGGAAATGGGCGAAGTGCTCAGTGAGCAAATTGAAAAGTGCAAAATAATGTGCTCAGTGAGCAAACTGGAAAGTGCAAATTACTATTTAATTATTTTTATTTTATTTTTAATTTGCATCAAAAAATCATTTTAAAAATACCAAAATAAATTGAACTGAAGTTGAAAAACCAAACCGAACCGATCTAGTTTGGTGTGGAGTTCCTTTTTAAAAAATCGAACACAGAAAAATCGAACTAAACTTTAGCAATACCGAACCGAACACTCACCCCTACTTTTTGCTTATTCAAGAATGTCAGTTTTTCTTTCCTATCTTTATGTTATGAGACGGATGGATACGTATTCCAATTTGTCTAAAATAAACGCTTTCTAAAACCTAGCGCCGCCGCCATCGAATTTTGACTTCTTCATGACTAATTTGGCCGTTGATCAGCCCCCCTCTGGGGCTGGTCAACCTGTTGTCCCCCTCTCCTTTGCGAGCCTATTCAAAGCTACTCCTACAATGGTGAAATCGATTCCAGGCAGCCGGTTTCATATCTACATGGTGATCCCATAGTGCAGTGGGAGCAATCATAGGTGGATCAAATGGTGCTCAACGAGAATCTACAATGCTGTAGCTGGTAAGTTCTTATATGGGTGGACGGAGATTGAAGATCTAAGGAAATTAATCCCATAATACTATGAATTGAAAGGGGACTACAAGATAGGACTACTCAGTAATAGGCATGTTTTGGTTAGGGCTACACTAATGGAAGATTATATCAATTTGCTATCAAAGCCAGCGTTTTACATCATGAATAAAAACAAGTCTTTTGCAATGCATACTCTGAAATGTGATCCATTATTCAATCTAGTGGAGGATAGATCTACAGCCATAGCCTGGATATCATTCCTGGCTCTGCCACCCAATTTATTTGGAGAGGATGCTATTTTCTCCCTAACATCAGCAGTGGGCAAGCCTTTACAGGTGGATCTTGCCACTAAGAATCAATCCAGCCCAAGCTATGCTAGAGGAAGGTAGAGGTGGATCTACTCCGGGAATTTCCCAAAAGAATTAAGATTTGTGTGAAGATTGGTGAAAATTCTATCCTGGAGAAGTGGATTAGAATCAGGTATGATTACCTCCCTATATACTGCAAAACGTGTATGATTCAGGGACATAGTGAGGAACAATGCTATGTTAAACATCCTGAATTATACAAGGAGAAAAAGGAAAAGGAGACTGAGAAGGAAGGGCCTACAAAGGCAACAGAGGGGAATGACAAGGGGGAAAACAAGGAGAATTCCACAACTGATACGGGCTTTGTAGAGCCAACAAGGAAGAATGGGGGCAAGCAAACAGTACCTTCCCAAAAGAAGGATGCTGTCCAAACAAAGAACAAGTTTCATTCTCTGAATAAGGCTAAGGAAGGTGCAACAAAGCCAGAAAATGTTGCAAAGAATGAAGTACCTAGATCCACTAAAAAGTAGGTGCAGGATAAATTTAACAAAGAGAGGATGATGTCAGCAAAATTGATGCAGGGAAAGAAGAAGCCAGTAATGTGGCTATCCTTAGTAGCACCAGCACACAAGACAAGGCTGACAACAAGGGTGATCCAAATGTGGTGGGCAATGGGCAATCAAGTGGAAACAACAATCAGCAAAACCAAACTGCAAAGGAGGTGGAGCATGGAAAGGGAGACACACTGAATTCCCACAAACCTGAGGTCCACAAAGAAGCTCAAACTCAACAACAAAATGAGTTTTTGAAGGATGTCTTATAAGAAGAGGAGGACTTGCAAGGAGAGATGGATGGTGAAGATGGTGGTGGTCTGCATTACAACATTCAATAGGTTAGTCAGGCTGGTGATCTTTCCCTAAGACACATAGACAGACTAAATGTGAAGAAGGGTAAAACAGAGATCGCATTGCAAGTCCAAATAAGGAGTAATAAGAGTAGGTCCTCTAGTAGTGATCAATAAGAGACAAAATACTATTTTTGAATATAAGGTCCATCAACACCCAGAATGCTTTTGGAAGGTTAAAGGATATGCATAGAAGATACCATTATTCATTTATTGCACTAATGAAACCATTTAGGAATCCATTGGATATAGATCAACACAGAAGGGAATTGGGATTTGACAAGGCATTGACAAATATTTCTGGCAAAATATGGCTACTTTGGTAGAACGATTAGGAAGGCAGTGTAGTTCAAGATTCAATTCAGCAAATTACAATTAAGTTTTGTATCTTTTCCAAGACCTTTTTAGTTACCTCAGTATATGTAAGGCGCACAACCCTGGGCTGTGGGAGGGAGTTGGAGAATGTGGATGCTTCAAACTTCCCATGGTTAGTGGGAGGTGACTTCAATGTGATCCTGCATGAGGAGAAGAAGTTAGGGGGAGGGGTGGTTAGAGTTCCCTCAAAATGAGGCCATGGATTTTGTACAGTGTATTAATAGTTGTGCACTGTCTGAAATCCCATTTACTCAAACTGTGTTCACTTGGTGGAATAGCAGGATAAATGAGGAGTATATTTTTGAAAAGTTGGATAGGATATTGGTTAATAATGAGTTTTTCTAGATATTCCCACAATGTGAAACACAACATATGTTTAGACAAGGCTCTGATCATGCCCTATTTACATGTAGTGTCTAAATCAGTGGGGGACAATGTGGTTAAACCATTTAGATTCTTGAATTTATGGGCCAAACACAAGGACTTCAAGGATGTGGTTCAGGATAATTGGGTAGTAGATTTTAGTGCTTTTTTATGTCCTGTAGGCTAAGTTGAAAAGGGTGAAAAAGGCTTTACTGGATTGGAGTAAGAGAACCTTTGGGAATATATTTATAAAGAAGGCTACTCTAGAAGATAACATTCAAGTTAAAGAGGCCCAAATTCAAAGAGATCCCACGCCTGAGAACAGAGCTCAATTGCACAAAGTAGAAGCTGATTTGAAGAGATTTCTAAGGCTGGAAGAGGATTTCTGCAGGCAGAAATCTGGGATGAATTGGCATATGCAAGGGGATAGTAATATAAAGTTTTTCCATTCTTATGTACAAGGAAGGAGGAGGAGACTTTGCTTGATGAGATCACCGATGAGAATAGCCAGATTCTTAATAACCAGGCAGAAATTGGGGCCGCAGCTATAGAGTTTTATAGGGATCAGTTTATGCAGGATGAAGGTATTAATAACTGGGAAATGTTAAAGCATATTTCTAAGTTAATCTCAGAAGCTGATAATGACATGCTTACTAAAATGCCATCTGATGTTGAAGTCAAAGGGCTGTGTATGGGCTGAGTAGGGATAGTGGAGCATGTCCTGATGGATTCACTGGAACCTTTCAAAGATGTTGGGACATTATTTTTGAGGATTTGGTGATGGTTGTTAAGGCCTTCTTCTGTGGGAGAGGACTTCCTAGGTTTTTCACTCACACTAACGTCTTTCTTATCCCTAAGAAGGAATTTCCTTCTACTTTTTCTGACTTGAGACCTATAAGTCTTAGTGATTTATCAATAAGATTATTTCAAGGGTGCTACATGAAAGGATTGTTGTGTTACTCCCAAAAATAATCTCTAAGAATCAGTCAGGGTTTGTGAAGGGAAGGTCCATTACTGAGAATGTTCTGTTAGCACAAGAAATAATCAAAGATATTAATAGAAGAATTAAGCTGATTAATATTGTTGTTAAGATGGACATGACCAAGGTCTATGACAGGGTTTCATGGGTATATTTGACCAAGGTATTGAGATTTTTTGGGTTCTCTGAAGTGGATATAGATATGGTGTGGAGGCTGATATCCAATAATTGGTACTCTGTATTAGTTAATGGGAAGACACATAGTATCTTCAAATCATCTAGAGGGTTTAAACAGGGAGATTCCTTGTCACCTACCCCATTCATCACAGCTGTTGAGGTGCTGTCTAGGTGGCTGAATAGCTTAAATGGAGTCCAAAAAACTAATCACTTATCCTATGCTGATGACACTATACTATTTTGTTCTAGGGAGAGGAAGTCTATTATTAAGATGATGAAAGTGTTAAAGGGCTTTGAGGAGGTATCAGGCTAGTTGATCAATAAAGAAAAGAGCTTTTTCTACCTCCATGAGAAGACCCCTCTTATTTAACCCATCATATTGAGAGAGTTGACTGGTATAAAACTTGGGAACTTTCCTTTCACCTATCTTGGATGTCCAGTGTATTATGGAAGAAAGAGAAGGCATACTTTGAAGACATCATCAGGAAAATAGCAAGAAGGATCTGTTCTTGGTAGAATAGATTCCTATGTTATGGTGGCAAGATGATTCTCATAAAACATGTCCTTCAGTCTATGCCTATTCACCTATTGTCTGCCTTAAAACCTCCTAAAGGGGTAATAAGGATGATGCATCAGATCTTCTCTAAGTTAATCTGGGTGGTTCACAAGTAGAAAGAAGAAGGAAATGGGTGGCTTGGGAGGAGATGTGCTTCCCCATAGAGGAAGAAGAGCTTGGGTTTAGGTTTTTATTTGACATGAATAGAGCCCTAATTGCTATGTTTTGGTGGAATATCAGAACATCTATAGGGTTACTATGGTGTACATTCAAGGTAAACAAGTACCGTAAAAAGATGCACCCTAGCTTTGTTAACAACAAAGGTGCATCTCAGGTTTGGAAAAGCATGATGGACATCAAGGAGGAGATAGAACCCTATATCTAGTGGCAGATTAGGGGAGGGAATTCCAGTTTTTGGTTTGATAGCTGGACTAGGTGTGGGGCACTATATTATCTGGAAAGGGACAATGCACAAGATGATGAGATAGAGGTTAAACAGTTCTTATCACAGTCTACTAGAATGTGCCATTGCTGAGAGAGTTTGTCTCACCAGATATGGCAAACTTCATCATTAATGAAGTTAAACCAGGAGGAACAGAGGATAATGACAAACCATGGTGGATTATTACTTCAGATAGCACTTTCTCAGTCACAACAACCTTTGAATTGCTGTGGAAGAATAGAGGAAAAGTGGAGTGGGCTAAGAAAACTTGGTAAAAAGGGGTTCCTCATAAGATATCCTTCTTCACTTAAAGGCTATTTAAAAGGAGAGTCCCAACAGATGATGTCTTGAAGCTTATTGGAATCCCAAATGCATCAAGGTGTGGATGTTGTAGTCTGGGGGTGGAAGAGAAGACACATCATTTATTTCTAACAACCCCCGTAGCCCAAAATCTATGGAGGTACTTTGTTACTTATGTAGGTTTCAGTATTGAGGGGAGAAACTTGTTCAACACATTGCTCAAATGGTGGGATCACATTGCTACTCTAAGAGTAAAGGGAATATTAAATGTTATCCCACCTATCATTGTTTGGGAACTATGGAAGAGAAGAAATGCTATCAGGTATGGGAGGAGTAGTACATATTGTCCTACTCTAAAGAATTGCATTAAATCTATAAACCTCCTAGTTAGGATGGTTTTCCCTGATTGGTCAAATTTTTCTAAAAACTGGCCGGATGAGTTTGACATGCTACAAAGGTACAAACCAAGCATTGATGTAAGGTTTTTATCTTGGCTGCCCCCTCAACTAGGATGAGTTAAATGTAGCTTTTATAGGGCCTGTAAAGGAAACCCTGGGAAGAGCTTCTATGGATTTTGTGTGAGGAATCATCTTAGGGAGCTAGTATATGCAGAGTCAGATTATATTGGTATAGCAACCAACATGACTGCTGAGGCAAGGGCAGTCAAGGAAGGGTTGAGCTACTGTCTATCACAAGGCTATCAATTTGTTGAAGTGGAGATAGATTTTCTAAGCTTAGTAAACATTCTAACTAAGCTAAGAAGATACCTTGGGGAAATCATAGACATAGTGGAAGAAATCTTCAAGATAATTGAAGCATGCAACATTCACATAAAACATATACTCAGAGAAGGGAATCAGCTAGCAGGCTATATTGCCAACATATCAGTACAAGCAGAAGTTAAGCAGTGGTTCACAGATTTAGATAGTTTGCCTAGCCAAGCTAGGAGGATACTACACATGGATAAACAGAGAATTCCTTTATCAGAATCAGATCTAGGAGTAACAACAAAAAATCACATGCAAACACTGCACAAGGTTAGAGCGCATATTGAGCACAGCTGATATACAGAGGCCATCAGATTATATTTACACAAACATAAAGCTACTCCGAGGCTATTCAGCTATCAAAAATTTGCAAATGAGCAAAAGAGAAGAGCCATGACCAGATGGGAAAATAAACAGGTGCAACCAAGATCAAACCACCACAGACACCTCTTGAGAAACTCCTTTTCTCTATGAGGTGATCTGACAAAGCCAACTCGGAGATAAAATGAGAAGATGGAAAATAGAGTGAGTGAAATGAACAAAGTGTGGAAACACTTACATGTTCTGTGGAGTGACATGGTAAGGTCCTCACTCTTCTTTCAGTTGATAATCCCACCGGATCTCACACCTGCATACAGTCAAGAGGCAGTTAGCAATCTCAAAGATGCAGAGACCATAGTCGAGATGAGAAAGTACAAACCTTTGATAGCTGAAAAGGTGTTGCTCACCACATGGTGAACGTAGTTTGACACCCATAAGTCAAGGAAGACGGAGTGAAAGGCCAGTTTCCACGGGAGCATGTAATGCGGCGGAGGAAGAGGAGAAAATTTAGGGAGTTAGATTTGGAAAGTAATCCTAGGTTACTTACTTTGTCTATTGGTTATTTAAGTCGGTTCAACCGACTATTAATGACCCAAAAATGTATAATATATTTCTTGTTGAAGTTTAACAAATAAAATGGGCCCAGACCCAAATTGATTAAAAAAAATGAGACGAATGGACAATAAATAGTAAAAAATAAAAACTATGTCATTTAGAACTCAAATATGAAAATATTGGGTCTTGTCAAATTCGAAAAATGAAATCAGGAATTCAAACTCGATTTGAAGAAGTAATATGTGGTGGACATCTTAAGAGGATAAGATGTTAGCGACACATTGTATTACTTAAACTTATGCAATCAACACTCAAGTGTATGAGACAATTCTGCCATTTTGTTGAATGTTACTATAGAACACAAAAATGAAAAAAAATGGACCACTTTGGATATATTGTTTTTTTTCTTCTTTTCAATTATCTCCATCAGACATGTTGGAAAGTGAAGTAACTAGCAATGAAGAGTTCTTTCATATACTCAAGTCGGTTAGCATATACTTTCTCCATTCATTTTATTTACTCAGTTTATACTTTGCACATATATTGATTAACAAATAATGTAATTGATATGGATGTTTACCATAATCCTATATTAATTGATGTTTTAGTCTTGATTCTTAACAAATAATTTGAAAAATAAATAATGCTAAGAGTAAAGTATGATAAATTTTCCTCTTAATATGCTTAAAAAAAAAGTAAATGTGAAAATGTACTTTTAGTATAACAAGTAAAAATAAAGAGAGTATTTATCAATATATATTTAAAAAAAACAATAGATTGATGACTTTATTAGTGTAATTTTGCCTTGATAAAAAATTTAACCTTTACCTTGTAAAACTAAAGTAAACAAAAAATATTACGAGATGAATAGAGATAAAAGACGTTTTATTCTTCCAAATGTATTCAAATCTTTGTGTCTATATAATATATATGACTTTCCATAGTCTATATATTTATGGAATTACATAGTGGTAGACAGAGGCAGCTCAACGTAAAGTGTTTAGTTAGATCCCTAAATATAAAAAAAAAGTATATTTTATTTATTTATTTTTCTAATTTTCTAGATGCATATATTTTTTATAACCATTTTCTTCGAATAACCTTTTTAAAAAAACAGTTTTAGGTAAGACCTTATTAGTTTAATGTTGAAAAACATATATAGAATATGATTCAAGAAGTTGATCACTTGATATATCCAACTCTAATGTGTTTTGTTGTAATGCTTGAAAGCTTAACAATAAAAACATACTTAGTGAAATGCACTTAGTTTGTAGAATCATTGAATTTGCTTCACTAGTCAGAAAGTGTAATCACATACAAAAACGAAGTACACCATATAAAGTCATAGTCTATAATCGTATTTTAAAACAAGAGATCTACTCAAGAATCTTAAATGGAATTGGAGAAGTGGAAGAAGGAAGAAACAAAGAAACGGTCTTTTTCTTTTTGTTTTCCAGGAATGTTACATGGTTTTTTTTCAAAAAATAAACCTTTTTATAATTCTAAAGGGACACAACTTTTCAAATAGTTGTCTCTTTTTCTTTATTAATAAATAAATAAATATATTATTTAAATATTAATATGGATATGGGTTGACCCATATGGGTGACCTAATTCAAATTCCTTCATCTCCCACTCACACATAGTGCGTCAACTCTCATTCCTATTCTGTAACATTCTACGTAGGACTAGACCGTGCGACAGTACATACTTTGAGAGCTTCATTGCTATACATCTGTTAGGAATATACAACATCTCAATCGATGAAACTTAAAATAGATTATAGTATGCAGTACTCTAGACCATTTATCACATTCATATCTCTCATTATCTCTTTTCTTAAATTTGAATTCATCATTATGTATTAGTCTTGCAGAAACATAAAGGACGTTAATGAAACAATTGATGTGTTAATATTCAATGATCTTCCTCATCTCATGAATCTCTCAATCTCAACGTGATGTTCTTTTCTAGAAATATCCCGCCAGACCGAATCAAACATGATCTCTTAGCAACAAACTAAGATAACAAACACCAAATTGAATCTCAAGTTTAAGTCATGAGGGTACAATATGAAAATTACTTATAATTTTCAGGGTTTCACACAATAGCAAGTAGAAACTAAACTTGTATCGCCCTTATGGATCACTTTATGCATATATGGTATGAAATACGTATCATAGTATTGACTCCTTTGCCATGGAGCATATGACCTTTATTCATAAATATATTGTGCAGATAATAAGAAAGACAACTCATGTCTAACTTTGAGTTCACAAATCTATTCATTTATTTATTCTTCAGAACTCGTATTTGGCATTGAAATATATTAACTCACTTCAATCGCACATGATTAAATACAAACTAACATACAACATTTTGATTATAAACTTTCAGCTCTCTATTTTCATCACTTCTGATAATAATTAGCTTATAACTATCTCATCTCTACTTATCACTTAGATAATAGAGGCGACTGCCTGTGTGAATAGGCCAATCTTTTTGTCGATTTGACATACTTTTTATCCTTAGAATTTTATGTATATTACATAAAAATAGTATATGTATATGAACCAACAAGAATGAAAATCAGGCATAATCAACATTAACTTCAATAATGTGAATTTACATGAACATATTTGGGAAAATAAAAATAAAAATACATCAGCATCTATGTAAACCCAATGACTTCACATGTCTTTCATAAACATCATATACTATGGGTTCCGTTAAGGGATCTACAATGATTTAATGTGTAGATATGTATTTTATATTCACTTCCTTTTGTCCTACCATGTCTCTTAAAAAAGTATACTTTATGTTAATATGCTTTGTCTTACGATGGTACTTTGGATCTTTCGTGTAGGCTATTGTAGCATGACTATCAAAATTGATTGCGACAAGCTCAATAACATTGTTATATACACCCAAGTGAACTAGAAACCACTTAAGCCAAACAACTTCTTGGACGACAGATGAAAGCGCAACAAACTCAAGTTCCATAGTACATAAGGCTATGCATGACTTCTGCTTGGTACTCCATGATATGGCGCCATTATTAAGAAAGAACGCATATCCAGAGGTTAATATTCTCTCACTTAAATCTCCTCCCCAATTAGCATCTGTGTAATCTTTGAGTTGCAGATTCTTTCCTTGAGAATATAAGGAATAGTTGATTGTGCCTTTAAGATATCTCAATATCCTTTTAACTACTTTCTAATGTTGTGGTCCTGGATCATATTGATATCTGCTTACTAACCCAACATCATAACAAATATCTTGTCTAGTACACATCATAACATACATGAGGCTTCCGGCTACATTAGCATAAGGAACTTTTCTCATTTGTTCCTTTTCATATGGAGTCTAATGACACATCATTCGGTTCAAAGCTTCACTTTTAGAAACTGGAGTGTTTATGAGTTTACAACCTTGCATATTAAAGCATTCAAGAACTTTCTTAATGTAAGATTCTTATGAAAGACATAATAATCTCTTTAAACGGTCTCTTCAAATCTTAACTCCAAGAATATATGTTGCTTCACCTATATCTTTCATCTCATAAGTAGACGATAGCCACTCTTTTATTTTTTTATATGATCAATGTCACTTACCACTATTAGCATGTCATCTACATACAATGATAAGATCGCAAACTTATGTTTGAATCTTTTGATATACACACAATGGTCTTCATGAATCATAACAACTCCATATGATATGATCTCATCATGAAAATTTAAGTAACATTGTCTAAAAGATTGTTTAAGGCCATAAATCGACCTTTGAAGTTGACATATTTTATTTTCTTTGTCTTTTTTCACGAAATCTACAGGTTGTTCCATGTAAATTTCTTCTTCTAATTCTCCATTGAGAAATGCAGTTTTCACATCCATTTGATGTAATTCAAGATCCAATGCAGATACTATATACAAAATTAATCTTATTGAAGTAAAGCACACAACAGATGAAAATGTTTCTTCATAATCAATTCCTTTCAATTGTATGTACCCCTTAGCTACTAGACGAGCTTTGAATCTTTTAATTCTACCATCTTCCTTACGCTTGATTTTGAGAACCCATTTATTTCCAATAACTTTTCGACCTATAGGTGGATCAATCAATTTTCACACTTTGTTAGATTTCATTGACTCTATTTCCTCCTCTATTGCTTTTAGCCATTTTTCTTCAGTAGGATATGTAAGAGCCTCATTTATATTTCTTGGCTCTTTATCATCATGAGTAACTATAAATGCTTTTCCTTTGATCTAAAATCGATGATGAGGAATTTGTGGATGACTTATTCGTCGAGGTTGAGATTGACAAATTGATTTAACAATTGGTAAGTTACTCCCACTAGGACTAGCAATATCATTAGGATTTGATGCATGTGGTGTATCTGTGGAAATAAAAACTAATTCATTATCATGAAAATGATTCCCACTCAAATTCATTTGATCTTCGATAGAGAAAATAGTTTGGTCCGTAGTTTCATAACGAGTAAGTCATGACCTATCTCCCTCTGCTTAGGAAAGTCATGCTCTATGAATGTGACATAACCTGACCCAATCTCAGTTACACTGCCACTACTTTGTTCACCTATGAACACATAACCCTTAGATCGTTCAAAGTATCTTATGAAGATACATTTTCTTCCCCTTGGACCTAATTTTTCATATTGAGAATAAGGATTATAATAAAAGTAGAACAACCCTAAGGCTTTAGAATACTTAAATCGGGCTTAGTTTAGTCCATAATTCATATGGTGTAGTCTTAACTGATTTTGAAGGGACACGTTTAAGTATGAATGCAGCAGTGAGCAAAACATCACCCCAATAGGTGATTGTCATGTTTTCTTGTGCCATTATTGACCTAACCATTTCTAAAAAGGCTCTATTTCTTCTTTCTGCAACACCATTTTGTTGTGGAGTATAAGGAGTAGATAATTGTTTCTGAATTTCTTCTTCATCACATAGTTGTTTGAACTCATCGGATAAGTACTCCCTTCCTCGATCGGTTCTTAGAGCTTTTATTTTTCTATCTAATTGATTCTCAACTAAGTTCATAAGCTTAATGAAGCAACTCAAAGCTTCAGATTTATGAGTAATTAAATATACATAACCAAATCGAGTAAAATCATCAATAAAAGTGATAAAATAATTAGCACCATGTCTTGTCCTTACATTAATATCAAAATGAATCAATTGTAATGGAGTATCAACTCTTGTGCCTTTCCTAAATGATTTTCTTGCAATTTTTTCGGCTAGGCAAGATTCACAAGTAGACAATTCTACTTTATCTATCGTTCCAAGCAAACCTTCTTTGGCTAATTGGTTCATTCTTTGCTGACCAATATGGCCGAGCCTTGCATGCCATGTATTTACATTGTTCTCATAAGCAGAAGATATAAATAAGAAAAAACTAATATTATCATTATTGGGAGTTTGACAAACATCTAGTACAAAAAACCAATCATAAAAAATAACCAATTCCATATTATATCTTACCCTAATATATATCCATACCATATTTATAAATGAAAAAATTGAAACCCATTTTAATCAACATTTGGATCGAGACTAAATTACGACAAATTGTTGGGGCAAATAATACATCATGTAGGAGCAGAGTTCGGCCACCTCGCATTTCAAGTTTGCAGGTACCAATCCCTTTGACATCCGCTTTGGAGTTGTTTCCTACGTATACCCATTTATATCCTCTTGGGATTCATCGATAATCTATAAAAGAATCTCTTTTTGTCACAATATGTTCAATGGCTACCGAATCTACAATCGACATAGGAAGTTATTCAGTTTAAAAAACAGATTAAAAAACAGAACAAGAAACAGTTACATCGCAATGTAAATTGCTCATAAGATCATTTACCTTCGGCTCAGGACAATCATAAGCAAAGTGTCTGTTGTTCTTATAGTTATAACACTTAAGCTTAGCCATAGAAATATTTTCATCTGGAGCTTAAATATTTTTCTCTCCTTTTTGACTAATCTTAGGCTTCTTTGTGACTTTCACATGTTGGAGGGTATAACCATTTTCGGGATGTGTCAAAGACACATTTAGAGCTTAAAAGTTTCTTGCTCTTCCAGGACATACTTGCTTTTACAGTTATCACCTTAAGCTTATCACTTTTGTTAAGCTTGGCAATAATGTTCTTTGCAACAGTTGACATACTGATATAAACAAGCATAAAATAAAATGAGACAACTATGAACATTATTTTAGCCTAAATTCATATACATAATAATTCTTAAAATAATTAACTATGTCAATATTCATTTCACATTAGGTTCAGATTGAAAAGTTCACTAAGCTTGTTTGGATGGTGGTTTCCCATGGTATGGTATGGTTATCAAGAGAATGACGTTTGTTTTGATTGTTTTATTAATTATGTGGTATGGTATAGTTTTGTTTCATGGGTTTGTAACCATGAAAACCCACAATTTTGGAAACCACCAATCTGGTGGTTTCCCATGGTTCCCTTATTTTTTTTCAATTATTTCCCTAAATATTTAATAATCCTAATTTGCCCTTCTATTTGTTTTCCTGCGGTATCCTATTATTTGTTCCCTACCTGAAAAATCAAAATCCTTAGCTGCTCAATTTACTCTTGTCGATCTCTTACTGACGAATCGAATTATATTTCCTAGATGGAAGGTTCGGCTGAAATCCTCAACTGTTGAACTTGCTTCGATAAAGGGGGGATTAACCAAAGTCCTTTTGGAGGAAACAAACTCTTGGAACTTCTCTGAGGTATCTTCATCACCATTTTCGCTGCAAAAGAATCAAAATTCTTTGGCGATTTTGAGACCCCCAAAAGCTTCAATCACTGCAATTTTTTGGAGTTGTTCTTAGCAAACAATGCGTTTTCTTGGAGAAACCAAGAACGCAGAACCGCTAATTTGTTTTCCTGAATAGTGGATTCAATTTGACCCGATCTAGATTCAAAATAGGCTTTTAGTTTAAGGGTATTTTTGTAAATTTATTGGTGATGATACAACACCACAGAATCAAACCAAACAACAAAATAATTATGAAATGATAATAAACCACAAAGTCTATCCAAATATTGAATTGTATTGTATTGCACCATATTACACCATACCATATGGCACCACACATTATGAAACCACAGGAAATCACCATCCAAACAAGTGTAAGTTTCCAATCATCATCTGAATCCTAATTTGTCATAAATTTAATACAATCAATCATCTAAGAATCACTTATCTTAAATAACGTAAATTCAAGATTAAATATTCATAAATTCTACAACATATATAGGAACACTTAATAATAATTAATATATAAATTCACATAAATCATGTTACATATAAAAAATTATTATACAAATACAATACACATGATCACTGTAGTATTTCTTTGTGAACAGGAATAGATTAAATAAAATCTATACGCAAGTCCAAAGATAATTTATATCTTATAGGCAGCCAATTAGAATGACACGCATTCTTCTTAACTTTCAAGTCAATATATTCATCCATAAAATGTTATACCAATGATTTGTAAGATCTCGATCCTTTGAGATTCAACTTATCCCAAGATTTTTCAAGTAACTTCTTTTGAAAATCTCTTAACAATGCAGATCGCAAGGCCATATACTTCTTTTTGTGGTTATTAAGCCCCTGACCCACACAATTTCTTGAATTAACTCGTTAATTCTAGTTATGTGTTTCACAAATTTCGTGAAATCATCATCTTCCACATTGGATTATGGTGGGAGATTAACCAAATTGTCAATCATAGCTTTCACCCTATCCTCCTGTTGCTTTGTAAAAATTTACCTAGATATTCTTATCAATACCATGGTTTTCTGTAACATATACAGAAAATGATTAGGACTAACCACACATGAAATAATTATACAACCATTTGTATGAAGACATTTTATAGGACTTTAACAAAGAAGCAATAATTACGATCTACTCTCAAAAGTTATGATAATCGAGTACCTATAATTTAAAAAAAATACAACACTTCTTTTTCATTTAGAAACATAAAATAAATTTCAACACTAAACCACTGTCAAGATCCCACTTCTTGACTTTAGCCATATAAAAAAATATGGAACCGAGGGAATGGGGTGGAAAATTCCTTCTGCATATACAGGTCTTGTTAAAAATTTCCATAAGAAGAGTGGAAAAAAATTATAACCCAATTCCCCAAAAAACAATTTGGAACTATAAGGCTGTAAGCCTTTGTTACCATTTTAAAAATAATAATTGTGCTTCTCTTTACTGTGGGAATATATCAATATATCATCTATGAAGATAATAACAAAAGAATCTAAGTACAGCCTAATCACCCTATTCATCAAGTCCATAAATGTTGTTGGGGCATTAGTCAACCCAAAAGATATCATCAGAGACTCATAATGGCCATAACGTGTCCGAAAGGATGTCTTAGCAATATCCTCCGCCCTAATCTTCAATTGATGATAAACTAATCTTAGGTCAATCTTGGAGAAAATAGATGAACATTGAAATTGATAAAATAAATCATCAATATGAGGTATTGAGTACTTATTTTTAATTGTCACCTTGTACAACTGCCGATAGTCAATACACATGCGCATCGATCCATCCTTCTTCTTTACAAACAATACTGGGGCACCCCAAGGAGATATATTTGGCCTAATGAATCCCTTGATTAATAGATCCTGCAACAGCTCTTTCAACTCTTTCAATTCGACTGGTGCCATACGATAGGGTGGAATAGAAATAGGCTGAGTGCCTGGTTCTAGATCAATACAAAAATTAATATCACGGTCAGGTGGAATACCTGGTAGGTCTGTCGGAAAGACCTCTCGAAACTCAACCATTACTGAATAGACTCAAGTGTAGGGGTCTCCATGTCGGTATCTCAAATATATGCCGAGTAAGCCAAACATCCTCTCTCCACTAGTCGACGAGCCCTAAGAAATGATATCACCTTTTTTGGAGCATAACTAAGAGAACCTTTCCACTCTATAGTAGGTATCCATACATACCTAATGTAATAATCTTGACATGATAATTCAAAATAGCATGATAAGGAGATAACCAATCCATCCCAAGAATAACATCAAAGTCTACCATATTTTAGACCTTCAAATGCACCTGAGTGTTATAACCTATCAAAGTAACTATGCACTATCGATACACCCAATCTACACTACCAAATCCCCAACAAGAGTAGAAACATATATTGGAAAATCAAGATACTTACATAGCATATCCAAACTCGAAGCAAAAGATATGGACACATAAGAGTAGGTAGAGCCTGGGTCAAACAATACAATAGCTGATCGATGGCAAACTGGAAAATACTTGTGATAACAACATCTAAAGCCTCTGCCTCTGTCTTACCTAGAAAAGCATAACACTAAGCACAACTACCCGCTGGTTGGAAACCTCTACGACCACCACCTCGAATAGAACGAATACGACATCTACCCGAATAAGAACCACCTTTGCCACTCTATGCACCTTCGTCATTTAAACGTTGTGCAGTCTTGGAAGTCAAAGCACGAGAATCCTTATATGAACCACCGTGGCTAATCCTAGGGCAATCTCTCATAAAATGTCCCATATCACCACAATCAAAACAACCCCTACAAGGAGCAGAATAATAAGGACCTATATGACCTGTATACCCTCCCGGATCTAAGAATCTAGAAGATGAACCTTGAGAAGTATGTGTTGAGCTAGAGGTATTAGGCCCAACATGATCAGCCCCAGACGCCGGCATTACAACATGAATAGCTCTGCTGGACTAAGAGTGGTGATCGCTCCTTAAGTGACCTCGACTCCTGGGTGGAGCACTACCATAATCACTCGAATAATGGGCCTACTTCCCCTCAGGCTGCTCAAATACCTTATGTCGAATCATCTTTAACTCCTTTGCCGCATCTACCACTTTTTAAAAGTAGCACCAGAAATAACAACCTGAGAAACTCCCATACGAATCGGAATGATCAATCCATTGACAAACCTTCTAACTCTCTCATTCATAGTCAGAAGTATCATCAAAGCATGCCTAGCTAATGCATGAAATTTAACCTCATATTCTGCAACAGACATACCATTTTGTTGTAAACGCTTGAACTTGGATCTTTTACGCTCCCTTTTACTGCGTGAGACAAACTTATCTAGAAATTCCTAAGTAAATTGACTCTATGATAGAGAAGAAGCTCTATGAAAAATTTTCAAAATGTGAATTTTGGCTTCGCTTGGTGACATTCCTAGGACTTGTGTCCAAAAAAGGCATTATGGTGGATCCTAAGAAGATTGGGGCAGTTCGAGATTGGGCCAGACCTGCTTCAATTACTGAGATTTGGAGTTTCTTAGGACTTGCAGGTTATTATCAATGATTTGTGGAGGGGTTCTCATTCATCGCATTTCCCTTGACTAGATTGACCCAGAAGGGTGTGGCTTTCCAGTGGTCTGATGAGTGTGAGGTAAGTTTTCAAAAGCTTAAGACCTCATTGACTACTGCTCCGATATTGACTCTACCCAATGAGGGAGAGAATTTTATTGCATATTGTGATGCTTCTCGAGTTGGTCTTGTTTGTGTATTGATGCATAAGGGGAAGGTGATAGCTTTTGCGTTGAGACAGTTGAAGGTTCACAAGAAAAACTACCCTACTCATGACTTGGACTTGGCCGCTGTAGTGTTTGCATTGAAGATTTGGAGGCATTATCTTTATGGTGTGCATTGTGAGGTGTTTACAGATCATCGTAGTCTCTAGTATATATTCAACAAGAAGGATCTCAATTTGAGACAGCGAATATGACTAGAATTACTCAAGGACTATGATAAGACTATCCTTTATCATTCAAGTAAGGAAAATGTGATAGCAGATGCCTTGAGACAAAAAACAATAAGTATGGGTAGTCTAGCCTTGTTGCAGGTAAGAGAGCGTCCTTTAGTTATAGATGTTCAGTCCCTAGCCAACAACTTTGTGAGGCTTGATATTTCAGAATATGGTATGGTTTTGGCTTATATGGAGGCAAGGTCGTCCTTATTGGAGCAAATTCGGGCTCAATAATTTAATGATAGTGATTTACGTAAGATTCAAGACAAGGTGTTAAAAGGCGAAGCCGAGGAGGCCATTTTTGATAGTGAGGGGTTTTGAGGATAAAAGGTCGTATTTGTGTTCCTCGTACTGGTGATTTGACTAGGTTCATTATGGAGGACGCCTATAGTACTGCCATAACCCAAGCCTAGGGCCTAGATGTGACATGACGAATAGGGAACCCGAAGGAACCCCAAACAAGCCTCCTAGCATATCAATCACACATCCTCGATCATGGAAGCAAAATAACGACAACAAGAGATTTAAATAAGGATAAAAGGACTATGGAATGTCTTTGCTAGCCATAAAACATTCAAGAGTCAAGATCATAGCATAATTACATCAATTGTTCCAACAACACCTCTAGCATAGATTAGGAGGGGACTTTTCAGGCTCACCCTCATAGTACCAATTATTCAACAAAAAGAGATAACAAAAGAAAGAGTAGCAAAGGTAGTATCCCCGAACTTGAGGGCTCACCAAAAGCTTATCTTCAAGATGCCAAAACTAGCCACATGGAGGATGATCCTGAGGAGCTCCGGTTCTTACATGGTAACATCATGTAGGCATAGATTATGCATTACTACGTTTGAATGTACTAAGTATGTAGGAAGCAATGCAACAAGAGATAGACAACATAGTAAAAATGCATAGGAATAAACAATGGATAAGTATGATAACAAAATGGCATGCATGAACAATGCTTGAAGTAAAACATGCTTGTAAAACATATAAATTACATGTGTAGGAAGAGACCATATCCACCATAGACTAAGCAACTTATTAT
>JAPFFP010000099.1:3685708-3713604 GCA_026153255.1 Solanum medicagineum
TCCGACCCCCCCTCACCCCGCAATGAGCGGGAGCCTTTTGAGGCACTGGGGTATGTTGTTGTTGTTGTTGTTGTATTTGTAATGCCACCTAAGTAGCGTTATTCTATTCTTTTTTCTTCTGATTTGAGGTTCTTAATTACTGATTATGCTCTGTTTGTAAAGCTACTAGCTATGCTCTGTTTTTTTTCTTTTTTGGTTTGTTGCTCTGTTCTGGCTCTATTTTTTATTTATATGTTTATGACTTATAACATGTGCATTTGCTCTATATGTTATGACTTGTGAGGATTATTGACTATCTATTTACTTTAATCTAAGAACTGAAAAATTTGCTTAGTATGTTACCTCAATTGAGTTCTTGATTATTTATCTATGCATATTTAATATTTTTTATTTTTATATTAAGTAGCTTTATTTGGAAAAAGTGTGTGGTTTGCTTCACACTTCTTGCTTCTGGGCTTCACAGAAGCAAGCCCTTGTCATTTTTTTCCACTTCTCTCTTCTCAAAACACTGATGTAGTGTGCTCAAGTGATGATATTTTAGTCTTCTCTGATAAAAGATGAATTCTATGAAAATACATGCATGAATGTTGGGCAATTAAAGGGTGATACCTTTTTATTAATGTTGTGGTGCAATCTAATTTTTTGCTGAAATTCTGTAGGCATTTTCACTTCTTTTTATGTGTTTTTTCCGGATGGTAACAAAGCTCTTTTATGAGTTTTATTAGCTTATATGTAGGTGAGAGTATTTATTTTGAAGGCATGTTGAGAAAATTTTGCTTGCTTAGCTATTTCAACATAACAATATATATATTGAATTCTTGATGGCACCCACCTGTGTGGGCTAGTGGTCACTGAAGTTGGTTGAGAACAATAAGATTTCAAGTTGAAATCTCAGTTGTGGCAAATACACTAGGTGGCTTGTTCCCATCTATTAAGCCTTGGTGAACACAGTGTTATCAAAAGCAAAAAAAGCTCCGAAATCCGTTGGGTCTTTAATCGCAAAGTACAAATAAAGTGAAGGCTTTCATGAAAAAGATGCAATGGGAGGAAATAATACAAATATATATGTTACCAATAATTATAAGTTAGAAGTATGAAAGAAACACATATGAACAAAGAAATTGACTTTCTAACGATTAAGTGAAATATCAATTGCTTAATGCCACCTCTTCAAAAGAGGCTCATTTGCAAGGGAAAGCATGCCTTAAAACCTCGATGACGACACTGAAGCACACATTAAGCTAGGGGAAGCGCTCAACACGTTTTAAGCATTGCTTTAGGGCTTGAGTGCCTTTGACAATACTGAGTGGGCAAAGTTATTCGGTATCTATGCTAGTGGGAGGTAGTAGGTACTCTGTAGAATTAGTCATGATTTCGTAAGCTAGCCCAAACAATATTATACTAAATTGAATTTATATCTTAACATAAATACAAATAACAACCATTAGGAATGGCAAACAGTGCGGTGCAGTGCAATTGTAGGGAAAACTTGCGAAACTTCAACATGTCTTGAATTGCATAGCAAATAATTCTGCTTCAACCGCCCTGCATAATTTTTTACTTTGTTCAACTGAGTTTGATGTTGAGAATGAAATTCATAAAATTCTTTTTATCATTGGTCAAACCATCAAGTTAAAGTCGTGTGTCCGCCTCTGCTTACAATATACTGTAATTTACCTTTATGGTAGATTACCTATTTTATTGATAATTATCAATAATGTAGCTATTGTAAAGTGATTTAATAGTGCAAATCCTTCTTATCAGTGTCAATTTATAGTAGTAACAATGTCTAAATTAGCATTTGTTTGGATGACTTTGTCCAAAGTTAGCTTTTGCATCAGATTTCCTTTGCAAAGTACTAGTAAACACCTGATTACTATTTTTCAAAAGATAAAAAGAACGGTGGGTTATTACTGTTTATATCCCCAATTCGCGAATCCACGCCTCTTGATTTTTTTAAAAATATTTGAACCCCTTGATTTTTCTTTTAAAAATATTTGAACCCGCCCCTCTTGATTTTTTTTAAAAATATTTGAACCCGCCCTATCCCTTCGCACAAGCACTGTAACCCTTCACTCCTTGCCAGTGTTGTAACTGCCTTGCCCCCGTCTCGTTGCTATCCCTAACAAGAGTCTGAAATTATGAGGAAGGTGCAACTCTTTGACATAGAAACAAAACACACATAGAACTCAATGATGAAACGATGCTACTAAAAGCTGACCAATCCATGAAATTGGAGGAAATTGCCAAACTAGAGATATCATTATGTCTGAAATGAAGGTGCTTACGGCTAGGGCTGTTCATGGTTACGGTTAAACAACGAAACCGAACCGCACTCGGAATCAAACTGATTAAAAAATCTGATATTTGATTTGATTTGGTTAAGTTTGGTTTTTAAATTTTGAAAATCGATACCATTTGGTTTGGTTTTGGTTTTACTAAAAAAAATCTGCGAAAATAACCAAACCAAACCAAACAATTATATATATAAATTTTATAATTGTTTATATAGTATTCATAAATAATATTTAAATATTTTGTTATATTTTAATTAATTTAAATCTTTAACTTACCATTTATATTTGAAAATACTCTTGTTAGTATTTTAGAATATGATTTTCTTGTACCACCTTTCTCGGGTAGTTGTTTGGTTGTTGAGCTTGATTTTTTATGAAGATTTGATCTTTGGTATATAATGACTTTAGTATTGTTCAACTAAATCACTTTATTCGTGTATAATAACTTTAGTATTGCTTAACTAAATCACTTTGTTGTATAATAATAACTCTAGTACTATTGGTTAATAGAATCCACAGTAGCCTTTTGTGGATTATTCATGTACTAGGTGTTTGTGTCTATCGAGATATGTATGCCCTCAACAAACATATTACTTTCAAACCAAAAAAATAAACCAAACCGATCAAAACCAACAATAACTAAACCGACGTTTATTTTTTTTATTTGGTTTGGTTTGGTTTGGTTTTAGGAATCTAATAACTGACTACATTGATTTGGTTATGGTTTTAACCAATAACCGATCCAAACCGAACCATTGTTATGGTTTTAACCAATAACCGATCCAAACCAAACCATAAACACCCCTACTTACGGCTTGAGCACTAGGATAAAAACATCAGGTTCTTCCATAAGCTAACAAACACACACAAAAGTTAACGACTGCATAGAGAAACAAAAGTTAACGACCGCATAGAGAAGGTTGAATCATATGGAATAGTGATGGGAGAAAAGGAGCAAATAAACAGTGAAATCTTAAGGTTGTATAGTCCCCTCTATAATGTCTCGGATCATTGGAGACCTTCATGGACAGAGGAGGATATTCCATCTATTTTAGAGGAGAAATGTGTGGATGCAAAGTCCCTTTGACCAAGCAGAGATCTTGGGGTAATCAAAGATTGCAACAGAGACCAGCTTTGAGGCCGAATGGTTTCAAAATGGAATTTTACAAAAGTTGTTGTGGTTCTATCAAGTTTGATCTAATCATCATCAACAACAACATACCCAATGGAATCCAACGACTGGGGTCTGGGAGGGTAGAATGTACACAGACCTTACCGCTACCTCACGAGGTAGAGAGGTTGTTTCCTGGGAACCCTCGTCTCAAAAATCCATAAGTAGAATAAACTAGATGGAAAAAAAAAATGAGAAGGAAAATAAAGGGAAATAGAAAAGACGACTAACAACACAAAGCATATGATAGTGTGTAAATCAACATGATATTACGATCACATCATAACAGATATAAAACACGACGACTCGTACTATCCTACTATACCCCAAGGCCAAACATCCATTTGATCCTACCAACCAATTAGCCTACTACTCTACCTAATCCTACCAACCAATTAGCCTGTTACTCTAATTCGCAACCTCCACTCCTTTCTATCTAAGGTCATGTCGTCGATGAGATCAAGTTTCGCCATATCTTGTCTAATCACCTCCCCCCAATACTTCTTCGGTCTACCTCTACTCCGTGTAACTCCCAAATCCAACCTCTCACACCTCCTAACAGGAGCATCGATGCTCCTTCTCTGCACATGTCCAAACCATTGCAGTCTCGCTTCCCTCATCTTATCAGCCACACGGGCCACCTCTAGCTTCTCCTGAATGGTCTTGTTCCTAATCTTATCACTCCTGGTGTGACACCACATCCATCTGCGACCTACATTTGCTGAACATGTGCATTTTTTATTGGCCTACATTCTACCCCATACAACAAAGATATTCGAACCATCATTCTGTAAAACTTACTTTTGAGTTTAGGTGGTATCTTCTTATCACACAATAATCTAGAGGCAAGTTTCCATTTTGTCCATGTTGCCCCAATGCTATGTGTGACATCATCGTCGATATCGCCACTACTATGGATGATGGACCCCAAATACCAAATACTTAAAGTTCTCCCTCTTGGGGATAAGTTGAGTGGCAAGCCTCACATCAGTTTCCGCTTCATCCATCGCCAACACTGAATTTGCACTCCAAGTATTCTGTTCTGGTCCTGCTCAGTTTGAATCCTTTGGACTTCAAGGCGTGTCTCCAAGCTTTCAACCTATCATTAACTTTGGTTCGGTTCTTATCAATCAGTACTATGTCATTTGCAAATAGCATACACCATGGAACTTTCTCCTGGATAGATCGCGTCAGTTCATCCATTACCAAAGTAAACAGAAAAGGGCTCAATACAGATCCTTGATGAAGCCTTATTGCGTCCTACATTGCTATAATCCAAAAAGAGCAGAGCCAAGTAATTAAAATATTATAGGCTGATAAGTTTAATTGGAAGTTTCTGCCAAGTGCGCTTAAAGTTGCTTGTTAACTCAAGATTGTGATGGGGCATCTCATCAAATGACACTCATAAATGGCAGACAAATTGTAGATGTCACACTTATTGCAAATGAGTGCCTCGACTCTTAATTGAAACAAAGGAGGTCAAGGCCTTATGTAAGTTGGACATCAAAAAAGCTTTTGATTATGTGTGCATTGGGATTTCCTAGTTAACATACTCAAGTTAATGGGCTTTTGTGTAGATGGATCAAGTGGATCCATTTTTTTTATTTTCAGAGTCAACCTATACATAATCAGAAATGCAGCTCCTAAAGGTTTCTTTGCAATATAGAAGGGCTCAAGACAAGGGGACCCTCTATCATCATTTTTGTTCACAATTTTTGATCGATGGATTGAGTGGGCTGTTACCAATTGGACGACAAGGCTATTTCTTTCTCAACAATAAAATGAAGGGCTTCAATCCAACTTAAGGTCTCAGGGTGAAACTTCATCGCACTCATCTTCTTTATGCTGATGACTGCGTAATTTTTTGTGAACCTGAAGGAATCAGATTCTACCCTCAAAATGATAGTTTATTTGAAGCAGTGTCTCTGCTTCGTATTAATATGCTAAGGGGTCATTTGGTTTGAATACAAGTTATGAAGGGATAAGTTTTGTTGGGATTAGTAGTGATGGGATAAGTTATGCTGAGACTATTTCTAATTGGGTGTTTGGTTTGTTGCATAAATTTTAAGAATATGTTGTTTGTTTAGAAAAATACCCTTCACTTTATTAGTTTTTTATGTATTTTCTTTGCTAGCTTTAGTTATTCGATATTCGTTTTTAAAACATATCTTTCAACTTATTTAGCTTAAATATTTTTATATGTGCATTTCCATGATGATATTGTATGCATTTAAAAAAAAACTTTCTTCTTATTTAATTTTAAAATAGAACTTCTATTTTTTAGTTTGTCAAAGTGAAAAAGGATTTGTAAAAAATTAAAATATATAAAAAAAAGAATTAGTTTGTCAAAGTGAAAAAGGATTTGTAAAAAATTAAAATATATAAAAAAAAGAATTAGTCAATAAAAATTATATTATATAGTGTAATTTTTTAATAGAAAAATATGAAAAAGTATCATAAAAATAAGAAGTGAAGGTTGTGAATGTTATTATATATTGTAACCTTGAGGTGTTGGCCTGGTGGCAATTGACTTGAGCCTTGGGATTTGGTCCCTTTCAAGGTCTCAAGTTCAAAACCTACTGGGTGCAAACAATATCTGAGGGCCATCGGACTGGGTAAAACCTGAATTAATTGTGGTGCACTTGCGGAAAACTCTTTGCCGAGGGCCTGTGCACCCTCGAGATTAGTCGGGGCTCAAAGAGACTCGGACACTCGGTGCATATAAAAAAAATATTGTATTAAAAATAATATAAATATACATAAATATACAAAATGAGATATAAAACAAGGTTTAAAAGGATATCTTTGTCATTTATCCTTTTTATCTTGGGACAAGTTATCCCGAGATTAGTGTACCCCCAAGAAGAGGGATAACTTATCCCGGTACTAATTATTAGTCCCAGGATAAGTTATCCTCGATTTGTCGACCAAACATCAATTTAAGACTACTATATTTTTATCCTGGGATTATTTCCACTCATCCTTCCCACCAAACGACCTGTAAGAGTCCAAATGACCCGTAGGAGTATACTATATCCTGTGAATGAGATCTCCAACCTACATAAACTTGAAGAGATTTTGGAATGAAACATGCATTGCTAATAAAATATTTGGGCCTTCCTCTTGGTGCTAAAGCAAAAGCCGCAGCAGTTTGGGATGGTATCTTTGGAAAAAGTCTGAGAAAAGAGTTGTTTTGTCTGAAGAGAAGTATCTCTCGCTTGATGGAAGGCTAGTTCTTATTAATAGCATACTGGATTCACTGCCTACTTATACTATGTCCCTTAATTGTTTCTGTGGTCAAAAGACTGGATAAACTTAAGGGACTTCTTGTGGCAAGGGAACAGAGATAAGAGAGCATAGGACTTTCAACTTGGTAAGATGAGAGAAAGTCATTACAGATAGGAAAGAGTAGGGGGCCTTGGAGAAAAGAATTTGTTGACTCAGAATTCCATTTTACTGCACAAATGGCTTTGGAGGTTTAGTCAGGAGGCGGCATTATGGAGAACAATTATTGCAGTAAAATACGGGCTCCTTGACGCATGGACCACCAAACAATCACATCATGGCCCCTATGGCTCCTGGAGACACATTAGAGAACATTGGGATTTCTTTCACTCCAATCCTCTCTCTACTCTGGAAATGGGATGAAGATATTTTCCTGGAGGGCTCTTTGGCCTGGAGATTTACCTTAACGGAGCAGCACCCTGTTCTTTTCAGCATTGCACAAAACCAGGATGCCACTATCTCTGACTTTTGGAATGGACATGGCTGGAATTTTAATTTTAGGCGTTATCAATGGCTGGGAACTGAGCTGTGTGATTTTGTTGCTTTTGCAGCTACAAAACTGCATTCCTTTACCATCCAAAACTGATTTTCTTCTGTGTAAAAGTGATTCAAAAGGGAGGTTCACTGTTAGAGGTTTCTATCAGTACTTTGAGCAACTCTACTGCATCCATCCCTGATTGGTCTCGGAAGTGCTTTTGGAAAAAACAAAGCCCCTTTGAAGGTGGAGTGCTTCACATGGCTGGCGATCCATGGAGTGTGCATAATGCATGAAAATCTTTAGAAACGGGGGGTTAACATATGCAGTTGATGCTCTCTGTGTGAGAGGCAACCTGAGGATGTCAACAATCTTTTCATTAATTGGTTGATGCCTTGAACAACTGAATAATTGCTGCAATGCTGGTCGAGGGAAGGGCAGGGAAATTAAAAATGGAAATTTGGACATAATTCCCATAGTAGATTGGTGGAGCATCTTGAAGGGATCCAATGTGAATCTTTGAAAGCAATCTGAATCTGTAATTAGCTTTAAATATAAATGTAATTCTCTTCTATTGTTTTTTTTTTTGGGTGAAACATGGCAATTGCAAATGACACACAGGCCATGATAGACTTTTTGAGCTCATTACCCAACATGTAGTGACAAGTGAATAATGATGCTACCTCCTGTACATAGGTTACAACATACTCTTGTTGCTGGATATCACCTGAACTTCCCTTAATGATGGGGAAAAAAGTAACAGCAGTTTTATTGTTGCTATGTCATGTCTAAACTTCAGTCTCCTGCTTAAATTTTCCTTATACACTTCATTCTTTCTAAACATATCTTTACTTGTTGGATTTGCTTACTGCAGCATTTGCTCCCAAACTGATAACTGGGACTTGATTAGTAAGTATGGTAAAAGGTTTGTCAAGGCAGGAGTGAAGCTAAGAAAGACTTCCTTGGACACTTGGATGGAATTTGCCTCGAAAATAGGTACTTGTTCTTCTTTTTCTCCTATTTAAACCTTTTCAAAGGATATAGAACTTTATATCACAATCTTCTTTTTTGTTGCATGAGCACGGTAGTGGTTGATGGTAAGTTTCATACTAGAACCACTTAGTGGCTTCAGTTGTTATGGATAATAGTTTCCAAACGAATGCTACTGCTTAGTTCTCTGGATTTGGCACACTGTTGTTGACTGTTTCTTTGCTGATCTGCAGTAGATGTGGATGCTTTGTGGAAAATTGAGAAGATACGATCAGAAACCATGAAGGAACATACTCTTGAAAGTGGACTTTCTTGTGCTAAGGTAATTTGTTTTCTTAGTTCTGATTTGTTTTTCCTTTTCTTTACCTGCTTTCTCTTTCTTGTTTCAGCAACAAAGCTGAATTATGTTGAAGGGGACAAAATTTTGTAGCATATAGCCTACTTGAGAAGTGGTTAAAAAATATTTAAGGTCTTGATGGTAGACGTCTAGACACATTTTTTGTGCTTTCTTGCATTAGCACCATTGGCACTTACCTGCCCAAAGAACGCTTGTCTGGGTCACTCTGATCTGAATAGCAACACCTACTCTTTCCCATCCTTTTAAATTCAACTGAAGTAGGCAGCATTAGTTATGTAACAAATCTTGCTGATGTAAGGGCTGGCAATCAAGTTCAATACATGGTTGATCTATAGTTCTGGAGAAGTATATCACCACAGAGCCTTTGTAGTTTTTGACAGTCTCGGCGGGTTGGATAATGGTAAAATGCAGCATCAATGTAAATGATGATTGGGGAACTCCTTTAAAATTGATTAGAAAATTGGCTATTTGATTGGTTTCTATTTCTTGATGACGATTATGAAAACTCCTGTCTTACTCATTTTCTAATTGCTTACAAGTCACAAATGTGACATGATGAACCTGCACCTACTATTTAACATCGTTTGCTTTCATCAAATTTAATCCTAGCATTGGAGAGGGACAGATGTGATCTTGAACTTGACATTAACAAACTTTTGTTTTGCTTGTAGGGTTTCCTAATTGACCACAAACCTGAAGATGCTGCTGCCGTCATTCAATTACTCAATCAGGTTGCTTCCAGTTTTTGCTTGTTCTAACCTTTTGGAATCTTTTATTTTATTGTTTTATGGAGAGGTGTTATCAAGCATGGGTATAGCTTGTGCAACAGTAAGGATATTATAATTTGAATTGGAGTTTTGTAAATAGTCAGCTCTTAGACACTAGAATGGACTACTGTTTAAATGTTCAAAAGTTTATCCATTGTATTGCCCAATGGATAATGTGCATATTGATTTCAGCAATTTGATAAATTACTGAAATTCATGGTGACCTCCCATAATCATGTGTCTTTTTTTTTTTCCTCTTTTGGATAATGGATCATGTATGCCCCTGTTGAATAGGCTTTTTAATATTGGTGACCATCTCAATTATCAGCAGCATTCAAATGTTGATTTCTTGAATGTTCATAAATTGACCGACTGATACATCAATCATGCAGCATGCACATGATAGTTAGAGAGGGAAAATATATCAATTCTATATGATTTGCCAGTTATTAAATTTCTTCAAAGTTCACATGATCTCTGCTATTCTGATCTTCCAAACATTGTGGTATTCTTATGGTATATGACTGAAGGCTGCTGTTTTACATTGTTTGGCGCTATGAAAGAGAGGGAAAGGCCCCCAGGGTTAGGTCAGTTGTCTAAGGTTGAGGGACCCGTGTCTTAGTCAAAAGTCCGGGCCCAACACCAAGCAAACTAAGTCTAGTATGTAAGTCGAGAACTTGAGAAGAATAGAGGCCAGATCCATCATTTCGAGTTTCACAGGTTGCGGTTGGCTCAAAGTGTCGGTTCTAAATGGATCTCATAGCCATTACAAAATGGGTGGAGGCAAAGGGAAGAAAGAGGATTTTGTATGCTTTAGTTCTCCTTGTTGAAGGTTTATAGGTCCATGAGTTTGGTGCATTCCATGTGAGAGAAATATTGAAGAAGAATATTGCTGAATTGTATATCTACATTATTATACTAAGATCCTATTTATAGACACTACATTAGACTCCTTTTCCAACTAGGATACTACATTATAATTTTTTTGAGAAACAACTACATTATAATTCTTTTCCAAATAGGATTCTATACATTATTCCTATTTCTATTCTAAGTAGGATTATATATACGATTCTTGTTCCTTTTCCTATTCTAAAACTCCCCCTCAAGCTTGTGCATTCAAGTCATATATACGTAGCTTGTTATAGATGTAATTAATACGAGGAACGATGAGGGTCTTGGTAAAAACATTTGCAAGTTGATCACTTGACTTCACAAAATAAACGATCAATTTCAATGTGCTTAGTCTTTTCATGAAATATTAGATTTGATATATAATGTGATAAAACACATAATTATCAACTCCCGCATGAGTCATACCAAACTCTTGGATTACTGTTTCAATCCATAGAGTGACCTACTTAATTGACATACAAGGCTACTAAACTCCCTCTGAGCAACAAATCTAGGTGGTTTCTCCATATATACCTTTTCACAATGCAACAGTCGTCAGAAAGTGTTCAAAATGTGGTATAAAATATATGGATCATCTTGGAGTCAATAGACAAGTTGATATTAAACGAGAAAGTCACCAAAAAATTGGACGGAACATGCTTATGTGTCTATGTATTAGATTTGATGGCTGAAAGTGGTCACAGTTTGAGAAATAAAATTATATGTGTAAGGTTGGAATGATGGCATAATCGAAAAATAGAAATGATGGCACGACCTTACACAAACAAGAAAGTAGTGACCGGAAAGATGGCATGGTGCTACACAAATCGGATATGAAAAAGTAGTCACCAGACAGATGGCACAATGCTACACAAATTGGATATGAGAAAGTAGTCATTGGAAAGATGGAACGGTGCTACACATATAAGATATGAGAAAGTTGTCACTGGAAGATGCACGGTGCTACGTAAATTAGATATAAAAAAGTAATCACCAAAAAGATAGACACGGTGTTATGCAACTCAGATATGAGAAAGTAGTCTGAAAAAATGCATGATAGTACGCAAATTAAATGAATTAGGAGTCATGGAGAAGATACACCGTGAGCCAACTTTTGCTAACATAATTATTGGCTAGACAGGTGACATATATTGGCCATAGCTACCTGTCGGCAGTAGAAGTTCTTTGATTTTCTACTAGGATAGCAGAAGCTCTGATACCGTGTAATACATATTGGAGAAGAATATTATTGAATTGTGTATCTAGATTATTACATTGAGACCCTATTTATAGACACAATATTGGACCCTTTTTTCCAACTAGGACACTATTTTATAATCTTTTCTCAATTAGGATTTTACATACTATTCCTATTCCAATTCTTATTCTATGTAGGATTGTGTAGACTATTGTTGTTCCTTTTCCTATTCTAACACCATCCAATTACGCAGTCTTGAAAAACTAATGAAGAAGGTAGACATGCTTTTGCATATTTGCTTGTTCTCTTTTGCTTAACTGAACAACATAAATGAATCTACTCCATCCCTTCAGCTGGTGATAGCAATTAGACTTTTGTGCATGAGTAATTAATGAATGACCCAGATCATTGTTGAAGTTTACCTATTATCCTCATGTTCTCATAATTGCTGCAATGTTTGGTCCCTGTTGCATTTCATGAATATGTATCCTTTGAGCCGTACACTCAAAAGTGCTGATGTTGATTGCAGACAGTACATGATTCAAGAAGGCAAAAATTCGTTGTTGAACTTCAAAAGCTAGTTACGGACTGGCCTTTGGAGGTGATAAAGCGACAAAAGGATGAGAAGAGGAAGGTAAGCTGTTTATTCTTTTTATTTTGAACATACTAAGTATATTTATTTTGAGAATTATTTCCTTTTCTTTGGAGTTGCTTAATAATGATTTAGTGCTAATGTAAATTGGTAGGAGTTATATTTGGTATGTTTTTGTTTGTTTGTATTTATGGGTTTCCCTGTGGATCTTAGCTAACTTCATGCTTCTGTAGAGTTTCCTTCTTTATTCTGACCCCAGTTTACTGATTCTAATATCTTCAAAACATGTCATGAGTTTCATCTTCTGCTGTCAAGTGCATATTCAGTTGATTGTATTTTTTATGTACTCTCCTCAAACCCGTGTCCTTTACACCACCAGACATTAGATTATAAGAGAAGTGCTTATGTCCTTTTAGGTCTTTTCTTAGCAGAGCAATATATATAGGGAAAGTTACTGGTTGGAATATCTTGAATTAAGTCTGCAAATTTCAAATGTAAAACAGTTAGATGACAGCTAACCTACACAGGAAGAAGTATATACAAATACTACTCAGAGATAAATTGGAACCCAGGCCATTTTGACAACAGATATTGAGGCTGAGAATTCTCCCAACGGTGACCTTGTTCAAGAAGCCATGGATACTCACATTGTCCGTCACACAATCAAATTTCTTTCATCCATATTGAATATGGGTGGTTGGAACTTTATCAATCTTTTGTTTATACCCGTATTCAAACCCCATATCCCATCCAACTCATCCACTTGCCAACACTATCTGTAATTGTGTGGGCCCATCTTTAATTGTCTTTAAGTGATTTAACTCTTCAGTTTTACAACTCTGAAAACAGTTGGACTAATGGATTGGTTTGCCAATTAGTTGAACATTCCTCTCCACCAAAAGCAACCTGACATCGAATTCAAACCATACAAGCACCACCTGACATTCTAAGCATAACACAGCCCAACAGGCTGTGCTGTATGATGTATTCTCACTGTAAATTAAGTAGGATGAAGCGATGGCTTGGGGTTTAGGTTATTTAGGATTCCTGGGATTTTTTAGATTTAGAAGGCTGTTTAGGCCTTTCAACTTTTTAGTTTGAGGTTCTCACTTTTGTAATATTACTAGTCTATATGAACATGCTCTGCACGTTCTCCTCCTAATTACGTAAGAAACTAGATAAATGATTAAAAGATCTATCATAATGTTATATTATCTCCAACCACCAAATGTGATGATGACTATCAGACAAGTGACATATGGATTATACATAATTAAATAGAATTATACATGTAAGAGTAAGTGTCAAAATGAACAAATATGATTAAAATTCCTTAAGAGTATAAAAATCGTTCAATATTTTTGAAGAATATTTTGGTGAATCAACATTTATATTCATGCTTTTAGACGATTGTACGAACATGCATTGCATGTTAATATCACATCAATTGTTAGCAAGTACTTGGATCGAATGATTTGTGAAGTTGAGAGTTATAACTCGATAGTAATATAAACTAAATTCATATATTAACCAATAATTAGCTACAAGACATTTTGGTTCTTTACAAAATTAGATTCATGCGGTCTACATAAGCCTAACAGAATTTGAATTTACTCTTTTTAAGTTCAAAAAGCTCTTCCAAACCCCATTTTGAAAGAGTACAATACTTTGTAACAAACAATATTCGTAATACATAAAAGATATAGTTCTAGACTTAATTAGAAAGGCAAGAAACATGCTGTCTTAAATAATGACGTCGTCTTCTCTTTTTTTTTTTTTTTTAGATAAGGGTAACTTAAATAATGATGTCTTCTTGTGGAGCCACTTTTATCTTTTTCTGATCATAGTATTCTTCTGCTGCAACAAAACCAAAAGTTGGGAGTTCATTAGGATTAGAATCCATGAGTTGTGTTGAAGCAAAGTTGTTACTATACAATTTTATCCAACGTATAATTATTTTTAAAGAAGTATAGATTTTTATCTTTAATTAAGTTTAGAAGTTTTTAGGTTTTCTTTATTTAGAAATTTTTAATTATTTTTTGCGGAGATAATCAAAAGTGCTGTGTATATAGAATTTAGTTTTATTTGATTAAGTTTAGGATTCTTTAGATTTTTCTTTAATTAGGATTTTTGGTTTTAGTTAGGTTATTCTATTTAGGATTCTTTTTAACGGTATAAAACTCATAATAAAATATAGATTTAGATGTTCAATATACGTACATAATCAATATTTTAAACATATTTTGGTCAACCAACGTTATTCTTGTTTTACACTAATTGAAGAAATTATTGTCCAAAAAAATTAGGATACTCTATTTCCATTTCTTTTAATACAATTTTAACCTTAATTTGTAAGGGCATAAAAGTCGTTCAATATTTAAGGGATATTTTGGTCGATCAACATTTATATTCATGCTTTTATGATAATATAGATAGATATAGACGATAAAGATTGATTTAGGGTAACTGGGTAATTGTGCTTATGAATAATGTCTTGATGGTTACATTTCCAGGAGTTGGCTGCAACACTACAAAATGATATTTCTACCATGCTCATTGCCTTGTCAAATATGGGCTTGAAGTTGAATGTAAATGTGGAAGATCTGACAAATAGAGAAGGCCTCTTATCTTGACTTTTGGTGAATAAACATCTTTTTGTCGTTTTACTGCGTATTTTTGAATTATGGAGAAGCAGCCATCTTGGTTTACCGCCTTCAGGAGCTTCCGCACATGTTTCAGTCTTTGCAGCTGTAACAACCTTTAGTGGCTTGAAGGAAGCCTCAGAATACCCACCATTACTATTTAGCTTGAGTGAGGATTCTTTTGAATCCGCGACACTGAAATACCATTCTGATTAATTGACGTTTTGTTCTGAATCATGTTTTAATTGGGTCGGGTGATCCAGTTAGTTAAAGTCCCTTTTTTTTAGGTGCTCTTTGATATGGATGGGTCTGACGTTGCAGAAAGAGATGGTAACCCTGAAGCAGTCGGGAAGATTTTGTTTGAAATCTCAGATATATTTGTCTTTACACAGTTCAGGAGCTATTTTGCTTTGGAAAACATGAGTATCCCTGCAATAAAATAAAAGCTATTTCTTTCAATAGTATCTTATGCTTTTGGGGCCTGGTATTTTTGAGCTGAGCTGAGGGTCTAAAGGAAACCTCTCTATCTCTATGAGGTAGTGGCAAAATCTGTGTACATTTTACCCTTTCTAGATTCTACTTGTGGAATTTCACTGAGTATGTTATTGTTATAGGATGTTTTTCTTACTCAACTGGGAGTCGATAGATTGAACTAATTATATTTAAATGTGTGGGTTCCTATGTTAGATATCTTTTTTTTTATGCTAGGATTAGCAAAACTAAACATCTAAGATATGTCCCTCTACAAGGTTAGTCTCAGATGAAAGGAAGTGCCACTACAAGACTGGAGATAATTTCAATGAAATAAGCACAGGCACAAGGTGCCTTGATAATATTAAGATAATGACTCGATCCCAAATTGACGGGTTAGTCTTGTTTATTCACATGGTTATGCACTCTTTGAATAGTAATCTACTTTTGAAAAATCTTGATGTTCATACTTTGTGGGTTTTAGAGATCCTTTCGATGTTTATGATTATACAACTGAAGTTTTAATAGTAATTTAAAGACACAATACATAAATGTATAAATTATTTAAATCCCATACTCTATGAACCCAATTTCATTTTGTCCCGACTTTTTTTTATAATTACGAAAAATTTCACTTTTTTAAAGGTTAGTCGATACATGTGCTTTTTACTGAGACAAGGCAAAAAATTGAGTAAAATTAGATTAGTTTTGTTAAGAAAGCGTTTGTTATAATTAAAAATTGATCCCCCAAATCACGCGTGAACGTTTGCATTGGTTTAGTTGATAGCTGTGTATGTGTAATAGACTAGGAATTTTAAAAATTCAAAAAAAAAAAAAAAATCTTGACAGAGAGATCAGACGACATCCAAGAAAATGCATTAGGCTTTTTCCACAAATTCAAACGACATGAATGTCTCGATCCTGTTGTGACATTCAGGAATTTGGGAAAATGATGTCGTCTATGTAAGGTATAAGAATGATGGAATAGTTGTAGGAGAAAATATATCGTTTGTTAATTTGAAAGCAGCCATCGCTGTGGAGTTGGGCGTTGACGAAAATAGAAAGAGGTTGCTGATCAGATATGTGGTTGAAGGCAATTCGTCGCCAATAACAATTCACAATGACATGAGTGTAATGTCATATGTTGAAGTCAAAAAAAGGAGATAGGTTTTGGTATGTACCTGCTCTGTGTTGATACAGTTGATCTAACGGACGGGGAGTTACAGGTTGTTGATACAATGAATGCAGCTATCAATTGTATTAAACTTCGACAAAACGAGTCTGACATAATTGGTTTGGTTGAATTAGATAAACTTGGTTCTTCATGAGAATTGTATGTATCGAACGTTGACCTTGATGCAACTGCTGTAGAGATCAAGGAGAAACAAATGTTTAAGGACAAAGCTACTGTGGTGACACTGATGGGAAATACAAGATAATTAATGGCTTCAATTTAGGGTGGAAAGGTCTGATAGGAAATGTATTTTTCTCGAATGTATGTGCAAGAAAAGTGAGAGAATTGCTTGTCGATGATTATTAATTGTTGTATGTATCAGTTGTTATATATTATTTTTGTAATAATGAAACAGACATGTTGTGAGGGTAAAAAATAGCTGTGATTGTATCAATTATTTATTTGGCATATTAGTTGTATCAGTATTATTTCCATCAATCTCGGATGGAGCCAAAGATTGACTATTTTTTGGCTTTGGAGTATGATGGAATAACGCAAAATGGCTCTTTAAACTATCTGCGCTTCTTTCATTTGTGAAGTAGCAGTTAGTCAATGCAACTTTCGATGCTCCTCATGGGTCATCTGGAAACAGCCACTTTATGTTTTTAAACATAGGGGATAGGCTGCGTACATCCGACCCCCCCTCACCCCGCAATGAGCGGGAGCCTTTTGAGGCACTGGGGTATGATGTTGTTGTTGTTGAGTTGTATCAATATTACTGGTATGTTAATAGCTGATACATAACAAATTTAGGAAAAATTATTTTTATTGCATAATAAAATGTTTGTTGTTAAAGTGGACCTCTGTATCATATATTTAAAAAACTGTATCAGTTATGATAGAAAAATATAATTGATTGTATCAGTTGTTGATTATGCATGTTAATTATATCAGTATTACTAGTAAGTAACTTACTGATACATAACGATTTTGATAGAATTTCTTATTGTTGCTTAATATAATATTTGTTGTTTTTAATGTGAACTTTTTATCATATGTTAAATAAACTGTATAATTTTGATATTTATATCAGTGATTTTTGGTTGTAATTTATGCATTTATGTCTTGAAATGTTTTATGGAAGATTATGCATGGAAATTGAAAGCGTCATGCAGGAAAAACACAGATGTGTTCGACATAAGGTACTTAATGAAGTACACATATGCCCCTTGAGAGAAAGGATACTGAACAATGTCGAGGCGACACTGTCATTTATTAGTGGTGTGACAGCTCCAAAATTAATTAATCATAAGAGAAATCACACTACAAAGGATATTGTGGAGGATGTTCATGCTGCGTATGGAGTGAGAATTTCGTATCAGAAGGCCTGACGTGTGAAGAAAAAAACGTTGGAGATGTTGAGGGGTAAACCTGCCGACGGGTATAGACAGATTCCTATATATATATACACATGCTAAAAACTGTTTATCTGCATTCTTACGTACCAAAATCACATGCTTCTTGTTGCTTGGGCCATAAAATCCTACCAGGTGTCCTGCGACGCCTCCAAACCACCTAAGGCTCTTGATGGGCTCGTTACGGATGGGTAGGTGTGATTTTTTGGGAAAGTTGGCCTGGATCCCCGGGTAGCACCACAAACCGTGGGCTAGCACCCACGAAAAATTACCGAAATCGCCTATTTCTTGTTGCTTTGCCCATAAAATTCGACTAGGCATACTGTGGTGCCTCCGGTCCACTTGAGGCTCTTGCGGCGCTCGTTACTGATAGGTCCGTGTAATGTTTCAGAAAAGTTGGCCATGATACCTGGGCAGCGCCACAAATCATAGACTCTACCGAAATCTCCTGTTTCTAGTTGCTCGGGCCATAAAATCTTATTGGGCGCCGCTGACCAACTAAGGCTCTTGACAGGCTGGATACGTATGGGTATGTGTAATTATTTTGGATAGTTAGCATGGATCCTCGGTCAACACAACAAACCGTGGCTAACACCCACGATAAAATTACTGAAATCGCCTATTTTCTGTTGCTTGGCCCAAAAATTCCTACCAAGCGTCTTGTAGCACCGTCGGGCCACCTAGGGCGCTCATCGGGTTCATTGATGATAGGTCGGTGTCAATTTTCAAGAAAGTTGGCCCAGATCGCGGCACAACACCCTAAACTAGGGGCTCACACCCACGAAAATTATCGAAATAGCCAGTTTCCTATTGCTTAGACCATAAATCCTATCAGGCATCCTGCAGTGCCACCGGGCCACCTGGGGCTCTTTCTGGGCTTATTATGGATGGGTCTGTGCAATTTTTCGGTAAAGTTAGCTCAGTTATCGCAGGACAGCGGCCTAAACTGTGGGTGACACCCACGAAAAACTGTCAAAATCTCCTGTTTCCTATTTCTTGGGCCATAAAATCCTACAAGGCATCCTGTGGCACCATCGAGCCACTTGAGACACTTTTCGGGATTGTTACGGATGAATCGGTGTAATTTTTCGAGAAAGTTGGCCCAGATTCCTGGGCAGCGTCACAGACCATGGGCTAATGCCCATGAAAAACTATCGAAATTGCTTGTTTCTAGTTGCTTGGGCCATAAAATCCTACCAGGCTTCCTGCTATGCCGCTGGGCCACTTAGGGCTCTTGCCGAGCTCACTAAAGATGGGTCGGCGTAATTTTTCGGGAAAGTTGGCTCGAATCCCTAGGCAGTGCGCAAACTATGGGCTAACACCTACTAAAAACTGCCAAAATCTTCTGTTTCCTATTGCTTGGCCCATAAAATCCTACCACTTAGCTTTGTCGGGCTACCTGGAGCTCTTGATGGGCTCGTTACGGATAGGTATATGTAATTTTTCAGAAAGGGACGCCCAGATCCTCGGGCAGTGCCATAAATCTTTGGCTAACACTTATAAAAAATCTATCAAAATTGCCTGTTTTCTATTGTTTGGACCATTAAATCTTATTGGGCGCCGATGAGTCAACTGGGCTCTTGCCAGGCTCGTCTCGGACGGGTATGTGTAATATTTATGGAAAATTGCCCTAGATCACTGGGAAACGCCACAATCCATGGGCTAACACCCACAAAAACTACTGAAATCGCCTATTTCCTGTTGCTTGGCCCATAAAATCCTACCAGGCATCTTCTGGTGCCATCGGGACACCTGCAGCTCTTATCGGGCTCATTATGGATGGGCCGATGACATTTTTCAAGAAAATTGGCCTAAATCCCTACGCAACACCCTAAACCAGGGGCTAACACCCACAAAAACTGTTGAAATCAGCGGTTTCCTATTGCTTGGCCCATAAAATTCTACTCGGCATCCTATGGTGCCACCAGGCCAACTAGGGCTCTTTCTGGGCTTTTTATGGATGAGTCGGTGCAATGTTTCGAGAAAATTGGCCAAGATCATTGGACAATGCCTTAAATCGTGGTCTAACACCCAAGAAAAATTGTCGAAATTTCCTATTTCCTGTTTCTTGGGCCATAAAATCCTACCAGGCATCCTATGGCGCTGCCAGTCCACTTGAGACACTTGCTTAGATTATCATGGACGTGTCAGTGTAATTTTTTGAGAAAGTTGGCCCGGATCCCTGGTTAGTTCCATAAACCGTGGGCTAACACCTATTAAAAACTGTCGACATCGCCTGTTTCCAATTGCTTGGCCCATAAAAACCTGCCAGGCGTCTTACGGCGCCGCCGCGCTATCTTTAGATCTTGTTGGGCTCGTTACGGATGGGTATGTGTAATTTTTCAGGAAAATTGGCCCAGATCCTCGGGCAGCGCCACAAATCATAGGCTAACACCTATGAAAAACTGTCAAAAAAATCGCCTATTTTCTATTGCTTGGCTTATAAAAACCTACCAGACGTCTTGCGGTGCCACCGGGCTACCTTGAGTTTTTGTTGGGCTCGTTACGGATGGGTATGTGTAATTTTTCAAGAAAGTTGGTCCGTGTCCCATGGTAGCGCCACAAATCTTGGGCTAATACCCATGAAAAACTACCAAAATCACATGTTTCCTGTTGCTTGGCCCATAAAATCCTAGCAGACCTCTTGCGGTGTTTCTAAGATACCTGGGAATCTTTATGGGCTCGTTACGGATGGTTCGATGTAATTTTTTAGGAAAGTTGGCCCGAATCCCCGGGCAGCGCCACAAACCATGGGTTAACACCCACAAAAAACTACCGAAATCGCCAGTTTCTGGTTGCTTAAGTAATAGAATCCTACCAGGCGTCCCGCGGCATTGTTGGTCCACCTAGGGCTCTTTTCAAGCTCGTTACGAATGGGTCACTGTAAGTTTTTAGGAAAGTTGACTCGGTTCCCTGGTCAGTGCCATAAACCATTGGCTAACACCCACGAAAAACTGTTGAACTCACATGTTTTCTGTTGCTTGGGCCATAAAATCCTACTAGGCATCTTGCCCCACAGCCAGGCCACTTGGGGCTCTTATCAGGATCCTAACGGATGGGTCAGTGTAATTATTTGGGAAAGTTGGCTCGGATCTCTGGGCAGAGCCCCAAACCAAGGGCTAACACCCACGGAAAACTGTCGAAATTGCCTATTTCCTATTGCTTGCCCATAAAATCCTATCAGGCATCATGTGGTGCCGCTGGGCCACCTGGACTCTTGCCGAGCTCATTACGGATGGGTCAGTGTAATTTTTCAGGAAAGTTGGCCGTGATCCCCAGGCAACGCCACAAACTATGGGTTAATACTCACGAAAAACTATCAAAATCACCTATTTCTTATTGCTTGGGCCATAAAATCCCACCAGGCGTCCCGTGGCACTGCCGGGTCACTTGTGGCTCTTTTTGAGCTTGTTAAGGATGAGTCATTGTAATTTTTTGGGAAAGTTGGCTAGGATCCCCAGGCAACGCCACAACTCATGGGTTACTACCCACTAAAAACTGTTGGAATCACTTATTTCCTATTGCTTGGCCCATAAAATCCTACTAGGCGTCTTGCGGCACCTCCGGGCCGCCTGGGACTCTTGCTTTGCTCGTTACAGACTGGTCGGTGTAATTTTTTTGAAAAGTTGTCCCGGATCCCCGGTAGCGCCACAAACCATGGGCTAACACCTGCGAAAAACTACCAAAATCGCCTATTTGCTGTTACTTGGGCTATAAAATCCTACCAGGTGTTCTGCGAAGCTGTCGTGTGACCTAGGGCTCTTGCCGGGGTCATTACGGACAAGTCAGCATTAAATTTTAGGAAAGTTGGCTTGAGTCCCCGAGCAGTGCCACAAATCGTGGCTAACACCCATGAAACACTACCGAAATCACTTGTTTCCGGTTGCTTGGCCCATAAAATCCTACTAGGCTTCCTGCGGCGTTGCCGAGCCACCTGGGGCTCTTTCCGACCTCGTTACAGACGGGTCTGAATAATGTTTTGGGAAAGCTGGTCTGGATCCCCCGGAAGCGCCATAAACTGTGGGCTTGTGCATTATCCAAGAATTCACAAAGAATAGTCGACATGAACACATCCACGTGTATATACATCTGTATCAAAAACCAACCACTTGACCTCCTTGATTATCAAAGGTCTCAGGATCCCGCAGTAAACCAACAACTCTCGGCACATACATTATAAGGACCAACAACTATCTCAATAAAAAGTACTAAGGGAAACAATAAAAGACTAGTCTATTATTGCTAATCAAAGATTTATCATAGCCCGCATAGTACATTCCCGTTCTAAAGGTAATAGACACCACACTTGGCCATCCTAAATCTGTGTGTAAAGGCCTAAGTGTAATTTCTCTTATTAATCTATATCATACTATGCAATAGGAATAGGTTTACAACTAATCAACAAGAAAAACCTAGTCTACTTGGTGCCAAGCGAATGCTGCTTGATTTCAGCATAATCCCTACCTCTCAGTGATGGATTGTGGTGGCAAGCTTGAATTTAATGGGTTGTAGCTTCCTTGCACTAGAATCCCTTCTTCCCCTCTTCCCAGGTGTAGATCAACCATCTAAGGATTTATGGGGTGATTTTTGTCTATTTTAGGCATTCAAAGGAAAAAGGGTAAATAATGATTTGCATTTCTATTTCTAGCCTGTTGATCCTACTATGGCAGGATCCATCACGCTATGACAACATGCTATGCAGGGAATATTCCTGCTATGATCAGATGATGCAGTCCAGGAGGATTTGCAATTCACAAGTTTTGTTCCCTCTAAATAATGACGTTCGAGTCGTTATAGTTGTTGTTGTTGTATTCTACCAAGGCTTTTGACTAATTAATTAGCCTAGTGGGTATTTTTAGTTGCTATCATAGTTTTTATTATTCAATTACAAACTCGAGAAGTTTCCATATTTTAAACTATGAATAAATTTCTATTTAAATTCCAATAGCTTAACTAGTTTATTTATCAATTATTAGGTTTAGGGTTTGATGGATTAGTATATTTAAAGTCAGATTTCAATCACGTCCACCTTAAAATGGAGCAAACAAATAGAGAATAAAATAAGAAAAATTTAAGATAATGACTTTGAAGCATATGTTTCTCATACTTATATACAATTAGGACTGCAAATAAAGAGTACATTGAAATCTCATGAAGATGAAATCAGCATAATCTATCAACATAAATTGGGTAAGAAGCAGTCTGAGAACTAAGATGTGAATTTTATTGTTGATTCCATTTCCCATTTTTGGTTTTGATGATTTTGAACATAAAATCATCTTAAGATCTCTCACTTTGAAACTATTGGATCACCTCATAAGAAAGAAACATGAAATTATTAACTATAAAGATATTTGGGCTCTACCTGCTAGCTCAAGAGGATTACATTCGATCGCTGCACCTCGCGTATGAGCTATCTCGTGAAAGAGTGAAACAAGTGCGATTTCAAAAACCAATATGACAACCAATGCACGATAATGAACCAAAAGTAAGAATCTTCCTACATTATAATGTAGCCTCCCCAAGATAGGTTATGGATGTCTCCACAAAGATCTGCAGGATTATACTAGACATTAGTTCTATACAAGAGACATCAGTGAACCTGAGGCTTTGATACCACTTGTCACGGTCAAAGTTTTCGAATCATGTTGGCACCTATTATATTTCACCAGTAGGCAACTCAATCTGTAACATGAAATGACAAATAATAGGTATGAGGGTAGAACCAAAGCAAAAGTAAACAACTTAGTAGAATTAACCAAAGAAAATAAGAGAAAACATAATAGTAAACAAATGCCAAAAACTCCTTCCCAACATATGAAAGTCATGAGTACAAAGCTACTACAAAAAGAGTATAAATCTCAAAAGCGGGCAAAATATATATACGGACTTGTCTCAAAATATAAAAGACTAACCAACTAAATACAAATGGAGACGAGTGTGATCGAGGGTGCCATGTGCTCACCCTTACCCTCGAATACAACAATTGCTGACTCAAACTCAATAATGATAGTTGATGCTCGAACCTGCATCATAAAAATAAATGCAAAGTGTAGTATGAGTACCAAGACAAGTAGTACTCAATAGGCATCATAAGCTGACTAAGCAAGAAAAGTAAAACCAATATGAATAGTAAGAATTAAATAAAACAAAGGCCAAGGAGCAAAAGTATAACAACAATACATATGAGTGTAGAAAGTACTAAAATGAAGTAGATAACTAATTAAAGCCTAACTAGACCTTATATGCCTCAAACTTATACTCTTGCGCAAGTTTTAGGTAAAACTCAAGTCCGTTTTTGATGATTCGAAGGTTTATGTGACTCAGATTTTCACAAGGAATGTCGTGGTTAAGTCAAATTTAGAGCATATTTTTGGGTTAGTTCACTATTTTAGCTGATTTCATTCTCAGAATTTGTGAAACTTTGTGTGTAAAACTTTATGTGTTGATATCTTATCCAATTCTTGACATAATTAAGCGAAACTTGAGTCTAAATTGTTCTACGTTCCGAGAGAAATGCTGTGGTATATTGGATATTTGCTGATTTTGACCAACTTTTGATAATTTTGACCGAGAAAGTTTTGAAAAGAATATTTTCTCGATAAAGTTTTTAACTTCATTTTTGGGCCTTTTCTCGGTCTTCTGGGGTCCGTTTTGGACCGAACTTTTGACTGCAGACTTGGGTTGTTGTGGGGATCATTTTTCAGGGTTTGTTTTTTGAGATTTCAGGTGTGGACCCTATATTTTCCCATTTTAGGTGCTATTGGCCTAATTTCACGTGTTTTCAAGTTTTTACGGTCAATATGACCGTGTTAACCTTGTGACTTATATTTTAATAGCTGAGTAATGTTAGAAAGCTATCAAGAGGGGAAAACCTTAATAGGATTGGTTTGAGATGTGAGCCATCGATTGCCAGGTAGGATAGGCTTTCCCTAAATCTTATACTGAGTGAGACTATATGCATGTTGAACTGAAATGTATATAAAGGCGTTGGTTGTGCTATGTATGCGCAACATAATTTGTTGTATGATTGCACTTATGTTGGTAGCAATGATACTGTAATTTCGATATATTCAAGAACTATTGATTACAGGAAGGCCTGATAAGGGTTGTATATAGATTGATGTCGTGGGGCAGGTATGTTTTTTGACTTAACTGTTGTCTGTGGGACTATGTTACTAGATATTTGTGAGATATAATGGCTGTGAGGCTACTTATTGAATACTTGTCGTACTGTGACTTGATTTCTAGTTTAAATATGATTCTATTGGGTCTGGCTGTTGTGGATACTTATGATATCACTGTTGTTACCATGCTTTACTCTCATTACTTGTGGTTGATTGGACTACAACATGTTTGGCCTATTAGACCTGATTTTACACGGATTGTTGAGACATACACTCCAATGTACTACTGTTAGCTGTTGGGTTTTGATTCTGCTTACCTGAGGTTGGGTTTAGTTGTTGTTATTAGAGGGCTGGTGATAGTTTGCGATTATGTGGGATTGATTGTGCATGGGATACCTATATTATGAGTGTCATTGCTTACGTTGACTCTGGGCACGATATGACCTTGGAACTTCAAATTCAAATAGATTGGTTGAATGATTGACAGTTTCAATATCTCAACTCCTAGATGACGCTTCCCATGCTTTGAGCTCCATTTTCTATGGACGAGATCCGAGTCCTGGGTGATGCTCCTTGTAGTCCGAGTCTCGATGGCTACGACTGCGATGTCGAGTTACGGATGCCGATTCTAAGGTCTGAGTGCCGACTAAGATTTAGGTCAAGGACCTCGTTAATTCTATTTTGGCGGGTAGGCCCCGTGATTAATTTTGTGAGCTATGACACTATTGTTTATTGTAGGGGGATTCTTTCTCTTGCGGGGGATACATCCACTGTTATGCATGTGTATTTTGGATAGGGTGCCACGTTCTAGCACGAAGTCAAAGACTCGATTGACATGTGATTGTTGGGGGGGGGGGAGGCCATGATTGATTGCCCTTATATCCACATACCTATAGACATTCTAATTGGGCGCGGTGTACCTCTAGGCTTATGGGGGCTCGTGGGGCGTTCAAGCATAGATACTAGGGTCTTAAACCCATGTACAATTGGTGGAGAGTTGGGTTCTGTGATTATTCTATTGGGTTAAGTGATGTTTTGTCAACTAGATTGTGCGTGGTGTGCCTTTCGGGTTTTTGGGGGCCCGAGCGGTATATAGGCGTAGATACTAGGGCCTTGCACCTACGTACAATTCCATGATTTGGTTTAGTTTAGGTTATGAGGCTAATTTACGGAATTGTTGCTTTTATCTTCATTTGAGCTTCATTATGTACATTATTTCACTCAGTTGGTCAATGATGCCTACTGGGTGCCTTATTCTGGTACTCACTCCTATGTTTTGCATCTTCCCATGGTGTAGGTTGATGTGCTGTCAAAATACAACACATTTGATGCCTAAAATAAGGAATTTTGTGAGTTCTTAATGCAACTTTTTATGGGTTTAATGTGTTTTTGTGTTTTTATTGCAGAAAAGGTAGGTTGACATGATTTTGGAGAAAAATTACAGATTTTGCTGAAGTGCAGAACATATGAGCTCACCTACGAGTCATAGCCCAAGCAACGAGTCGTAAGGTGACCTCATATCCAGAAACGGAGAGTAAAAATTAGAAATCTGCTAAGTAGAGGTCAGCCTTACGAGGCCACCCTACGAGTCATAGGTCTCAATACGACCCATATTGGCGGAATCATAGCTGGAAATAGAGAGCCAAAACTTTGGACCAAAAAATGGAGGCCTAGACTATGAGAGCAGCATACGAGTCGTAGCCCAAGCAATGAATCGTACCAATGGGTCGTACCGGTTGAGTCCAAAATGCCAAATACTTGATATGAGACCCTGATTATGACTCGTAGATCACCCTACGAGTCGTACCTGTGAGATGTACCAGCTGCCAGCTGTCTTTTTTGTGTAACTTTTAGGGATAAATGTGTAACTACTATAAATACTTTTAGTTAGGGTTTTATCTTGGAGATTCCAGATTGTGAACATAGAATATCACCTTTGAATATTCTCTAGAATATTTTAGTGTTTTAGGATAGATTTTCATTTTGCTCTTGGAAAACCTAATTTTGGGGAGTGCAAATCCCATATTGTATTGATTCTCAAAATATCAAGTTTGTGGTTTGCAACTTGTGGTGCTATCATTCTTCATTGCTTTGGGTAAAACTTTCAACTATTTCTTGTCTTTGCATTTTTGTTGGTTTTGCTTTAGCCATGAGTAGCTAAGCACCCATAACTTGAGGTTGTCGGAACTATGGGTAGTTGACTTGGGATGACCTAGATTTATTGCATTTTTATGATAGGGTTTTGCATGTATTGTCTATTTTCTTTCATTATGATTGTTGTTTGGTGGTGGCCAACACTAAACCCTGCCTACTATCACGATCCCCACCAAGGTAGTGACGAATAGGAAAAGGGGAGTAGATGACAAGATTCGATTGATGTGTTCTCATCTAATCAACCCATCCTGACCAAGGGGAGGTTTACTGGGACAATAGTTAACGGTTAGTTGGCACACCATGGTTGCCAACCAAGCGGCATGGTGAAATTCGACCTTCACCTTCACAAGATGTCTGGAAGAACCTAAGTTACCGTCCTGCATCCGAATTTCCTATTGTAGTTATGTTTTCTTGGGTAATCAAGTCAACAAACCATGAGGAATACAATTCAAAGTTGTCCCTAAATTGAGTGCTTCCTCGCTTAGTAGTATATTATTTATTTTACTTTTGTTTTCAAATCACAAAATTCCCCCATTTAGAGACTTTAGTGATAAATACTCGAAATGATTGATAGTGAATTCTTGTAGTCAAGCCCTGTATTCCCTATGGATTCGACCATAACCTTCGGTTAGTTTAATTGCTAACAACGACTGCTTTCTTATTGGTGCGTGAACATCACACAAAATTATGGTGCTGTTGCCGGGGAATAGGGCTTGGTTTTTAACTTGATTTCACTATTAGTTAGTTCAAGTATTAATTTCTAGACTCTCTTGTATTTTACTTTTGTTTTTGTTTTGTTGTTTGATTTTATGTAACACCCCACATCTTACAATACTAGTACTATGCAAATGAAACATGATATGGCTTTTCAAATTAGCACCTATTT
>JAPFFP010000099.1:3719847-3736585 GCA_026153255.1 Solanum medicagineum
TGTACAACAACACTTGGTGTTTCATATTTTGTAAAATACTTACTGTTTCATATTTGTAGCAAAGCAATAAATTTCATTGTCTTCTTACTTCGAGAGATATATTCAAATTTATGTTTAAAAAAAAAAAAGGGTCCAACAAAAAATCTCGATTTAAAAATAAATAATTTCATGAATTAGCAAAAGATTTCTTCGTTTCTATTTCTACCAAAATAATAAATTTTTAGCTTCATGTTTACATGTTCTTCTTAATAACCGAAAAAGAATCAAATTGTAGAGATGCAGTTGAATGGAAAATCTCAATTTTGAAATAAATAATTTCATGAATCAACAAAAGATTTTCTTCTTTTCTATTTCTAGCAGAATAATGAATTTAATTTCCTGTTTCCACTTTCTTTCTTCAAACGAAGGAGAAAAGAATCAAATTATAGAGATAGAGATGAATTGTAATGAGGTGTGATCTAAGTGAACCTTTAGAATCTCTCAAATTTTTAATAATTTAGTTGATTAATTATTTGAATAATTACTTTATTGATAAGAATAGGTATCACGCCTCGGGAGGGTACCCTGGGCATAACTAGCACTTAGAGACTATCGCTAGTCCCCAAGCGACCGCTTGGTTTCATCACATTCATTCCTTCATACATTCTACTAATTAGCGGAAGATATATAGAAATAAATGGGCACATCTCATTATCTAGTCTCAATTAACCTTATAGTGAAAGGTTAGTAGAAAGAACTAACTCAGAAGTCTCAATATCAACATCCGACTCTAGTCTGTGAAGCTTCTATCACTATCAGGTGGGTGCCAATGACAGACTCATAGCTACCTCAATTAAAATAAAACTAATAAGTGTCTAACTTTAAGACAAGATAAAATAAATGTAATGAATCCTCCGAAGTAAGGGATGCTCACCAATCAGCTGAACGTCTCAAATCCTCAACGATGCGCCTGTTGACGATCTCCAAATCATGTATCTACATCATGAAACGATGCAGTCCCAGAGAGGGACATCAGTACGTGGAATGTACTGGTATGTAAAATAGCTAAGTGAAACCAAAACAGGTAGAATATTATAGAAACAATACCAACTCAATATAGAAATCAATTAACATGTCAATTGTCTATCTAAAGAAAGAATAAAGAGCAGACAAGTGACCTGTCAACCAATAAACTGATCAAGTCCTACTGTATCAGGACAATAAGGTGAGGACCTGCCCGACTTTAACGGACTTAATCCATAGGATGAGAACTTGTCCAACTCTAACCGACATAGCCCTCAAGTGAGAACTTATCCGACTCTAACGGACTTACCCTCAAGTGAGAACTCATCCGACTCTAACGGACTTAGCCCTTAAGATAGGGACTTGTCCGACTCTAACGGACTTAGTCCACTCCTAGTCTCAATTCAATTATCTCTAATTAGCCTCACAAAGACTCTCATTATCTCATTAACTCAAACTCTACATCCTCTGTTGATTTCAGGGACTTTAACCCATCTTAATTAACTCAATTCTCATTTAAGAACTCAAAGACTCAGATAATCGTTTAGAAGAAGTCATATTGACAAGACTCAAGAACTCAATTATGAAGACTCATAGGATCATCAAGCTTAACTAACTCAACCTCTCACTCATGTCAAGATTTCATTCAACATTCTCAAGTCAAGGCTTTAGACTCCATCCCTAGGTTAATTCATGCATGCTTTCAAAAGTTAACACATATAGGGTTTATACAATATCTCATGAAAAATATTCAGTTCAAGAAAACAAGTTTATGATGATCATCGACGTATGAAAATACATAAAAAAAAATATAATTTCTCAAGAAAATAGTCAAGAATCATGTATGTGGACTCAAAGGCTTTCAACTCACTTCTAAGACCATCTAGGAGACACATGAGAGAACAACCTTATGTTTTTAGTTTTGCCTTACATACCTGGAATGAAGGTAGACGATCAACTTGGCATGAGTCCGACTTGAAATCTTCAACTCCTCGCTCTTCCCTCTTCTCTTTTAGCCCTATATCTTTTTAGAGACTTAGAATGGGTTATAAACCTTTTTTCCTCTTAAAACAACCTATTTTGGTCATATATTAAGTCTAGGAGGGGATTGGAAAGGTCTAGGATGCTCCCTCATAAAATTCGAAAAAAGCCTATTTCAGGATGTGGGGTCTGCGATGCGGATTGTGTATTTTTTTCAATATTTTTTGTCGCGAATTCTCTGAAATCCTGTAGAAAATATTTTGACCAAAAACTAAGTGTTGGTCCTCGAAGGGTCTGCGTCATGGCCCGTCGCGCACCCTTACTGGTTCGCATTTTATTACGAAAAAATATTTTTCGACTCGATTGCTCTAAAATCGAGTCGAGGCCATTTTTCCTCTTGAGTTTTCATGTTGATCATAAATCCGATCTCAATTTTTCCATCGGAGCTTTGGAAGATGCGTTATGCGCACGATTACGTTCTAGGGGCATTTCGATAAATTTATGGGGTGTTACATTATCTCCCCTTGGGATCATTCATCCTCGAATGATGAGTAAAGGCAGAAGAAAGGCACGAGTAAACTCAAAACTCATCTCACTCCACACTCGAAAACTCTCGAACTCTCAACTATCCATCACCTTCTACATCTCTATCTTAGACTCAAGAATAGGATTAACACATCGACTCGGGAAAGGAACTTTCATCGAATTAAGGATAGAGGCATTATCTTTAACATCACCATCATTCAGCACGAATAACAATCAAAACTCCTTTGAGTACTTAATCAACCAATTTGGACAGTAACAAGTCATTAGAATAGACAAATCGATTCAGATCAAGAGTAGAGATACCTTTTTAGAATTTTCACCATCAAGCACGAATGGAACATTGAAACTCAATAAATTTGAATCATTTGAACACCTCAAAAATCAGCATTTTTGAACTCAAGAAGGAAGCCATCAACTCTAATGGAGAACGGGATCATCGATACATAAGACTCTATGTACAATTATCAAGCTTAGCACCTCATCTCAATTGTACTCCATTTCATGACACTCTACTCCATCAACTTAAGCTCATAACTCCTATTCAAAATTCTACCTATCCACATACCTTATTACCTTCAAGCCTATCTCTGAGCCTCAAGGTGCTATTGCTAAGATGATCATACCTACACCAATCTAACCCTTTGAAATTTATATCTCCTATTTCTATGGTGACCTTTACTTAGAGAATATAACTCATTCTCATTACTCTAATACACTCACATAATGAAATTCGCACCTTCAGGCCTATCACTCTAATCACTTCATAGCCTCTTCAAGGTCAATTTTACTAGAGGATCTTTAACCTACCATAGTACATCTACACCCTCAATCGCATGGACTCTTATCATGGGATACCTTCACTTATCTATTAGACTCATCACAATTTTTCTAACTCCTCCTCCACGTCTATAACCTAAAAGGAAACGAGGTCGCCTCATTATCAGAAACAAGAACAGTCATTCTCTCTCGTCAACCCTCACTCCTCTAGTATCATCAACATTTATATCGAGACTGAAAGACATATCACTGAAAGGGTTTTGAACAAAAGATCATTAGCACGATTCAATCAAGAAATCTTATCTGAGAACGTTCATAATGAAGTACAATCTCTCTCGTCTATCAAGATTCATTCTAAGTTCACAGAACTATACATAGTGTAAAAACTAGGTTACATTTCATCCACCATAGAGTTAGAAACTCTTAGATCGGTTAGCTAAGATCAGAATGTCAAATATCTATAAAAAATAAATATGAACCTGTCCGACTTGAACAAACTTAGTTCTAAAAATAGAAACATGTCCAACTTTAACGGACTCAGGTCTCAAAACAGGAACCTGTGCGACTTTGACAGACTTAGTTCACAACATAGGGACCTGTCCGACTTTAACGGACTTAGTCTACTCTACCCTTTAATTTACTCTTACCTGTCAGTTGCACGTCATAAGGTCTCATATCTTCCCTCTTCCTTATCTTTACCCCTATGTGACACCAGTACAACACCATAATCACCATAAGGATACATCACTCCTCCTCATCTACCTTCACTTTCAGTCTGTTATCATCGACATCACTATCTAGACCTGAAAGGACTCATCTCAATGAACTCAACGCTTTTCGTCCTCACAACTCAACAAAAATAACAATCAACAAGTGGTATATAGGATCAGGCCATGGGCATGACAGTTGTATACCAGATGGGAATAAAGTATCATCTTCATTGAAGCACAAGGAGTATACGAGATGGCAAAAATTAATGCCTCTTCCAAATTAACCTGTCACCATCGAACACTCCAAATCCACTTCGATCCATCACATCACCATCTCCTTCTTAGCCCAAGGATCATCTCTCAAAGTTTGCGAATCAATTCCCCCCTACTAGGCTATAAGCATATACCTCCACATGATAGAAGAATCACCATTCACAAAAATAGGCATCTTAAACTCTTCTATCAGACTATAGTCGCATAAGTAAATTAGTCACTAGGACTCTCTTCAAAGATACCACTCTCAGCTTCTTCTTGTCTCTACGGAAATCTCTCTATATACTTGTTACCCTTATTAGCGCACATGACCACTTCCCACACTTCTTACAATCTAACCTCTTCTTTTGCCTACTAACGCTCAACTTTCTGTGCTCTCATAAACTCATTTGTATAAGACTTAGACTATAATGGAAAAACTCATTATCATCTATCTATATGCCCCAATTAACTTAGTTGCTCGGGATAATAAGGAATGCTTACATTAGCCTACTCCACTTTGACAATCCAAATGTACTATCTAGATTCTTATAGCAGTTATGGCTTAGAGCTTCACACATCTTTACACAATCATGAGTACACATCCCAAGTCTCTTCTTATCTACTGAGCTATCCTCGTTTCACTCGTCTTACCTAAGGGACACTTGTACTTTTCCCATAGCATCACTTTACTTACAACTCAGTACCACTCACCTATTCAATCATATCTCCTTATCTGACTAAGGCTCATAACTCAATGAATCTCATGAACTCTCACTTAAAAATCATAAGCCTAATTTAGATCTATCACATTGAAAACACTTTTTTCCCCTATTCAACATCTACACTTCACCCTTAATAATATGAATGCTACAACACATCAGCATAAACTTTCTTTTAGTTTGAGCATGCTCTATCACATCCTGACACTAACTTCCTCTCTCTCTCTATACCTCATCATAGCAATCATAGGGTACTTACGACTCTTTCGTCAAACTTATGACAATCCACACATCACCTCATTACTTACTAAATAGGTACATAACTCTAACTACAAGCCTCAATCATTTATCACTCTTGCTATCTCGTCCCTTTCTTTCCATCATCATCCTTCTAACTCTTGAATGATTTCAATTCTACTCAGGGTTTATAAGACCTCACATCTCACTCTTAGGTGGTAACATTAATCTCTTTGGAGACATAAGTTTCTCTCTCATGGGTAACATCAGGAGCAAGTTTTGAATAAGAGGGTCTGGGTACACCTAGAGCTAACTCAATGCACGATTAATATGAGTAATAGTGCACTCTTCTAGTCAATCAACTTAGCATACTAGTCGGCTTCTCTCAAGCCTGGTGCAGTCTCTCTACCACTCTGATTACTATATCGTAGGGATTTCATTGGTAAGGGATTAAACATTACTGTCTCTAACACCTTGTGGATGAGGCATAGTCGAAAGGTTTAGAGCATCGCACGAATCATCATGGACTTCTTAGGAAATAGCTCTATCGCACGATTTAGAATATGAAAGAAGAGAAACTTTTCCTAATGTCCTATAGCCTCTTGCTTATGAAGTGTGGTCGCGACAACACACACATAAACAAGACTCTACTATACACAGCTTCATAGACTACAGAGAACACTTGAACTCATGCTCTGATACCAAGTTTGTCACGTCCCGGGAGGGTACCCTAGGCGTAACTAGCATTCAGAGACTATCGCTAGTCCCCAAGTGAACCGCCTGGTTTCATCACATTCATTCCTTCATACATTCTACTAATCAGCGGAAGATATATATAAATAAATAGGCACATCACATTATCTAGTCTCAAAAAACATTATAGTGAAAGGCTAGTACAAAGAACCAACTTAAAAGTCCCAATATCAATATCCGACTCTAGTCTATGAAGCCCCTATCACTATCCGGTGGTGTTAATGACACATCCATATCTACCTCAATCAAAAATAAACCTAATAAGTGTCTAACTCTAAGACAAGATGAAATAAATGTAATGAATCTTCCGAAGTAAGGGAGGCTCACCAATCAGCTGAACATCTCAAATCCTCAATGATGCGCCTGTTGACGATCTCCAAATCGTGTATCTACATCATGAAATGATGCAATCCCAAAGGGAGACGTCAGTATCTGGAATGTACTGGTATGTAAAATAGCTGAGTGACCAAAACAGGTAGAATATTATAGAAACAATATCAACTCAATATAGAAATCAATTAACATGTCAAATGTCTATCTAAAGAAAGAGTAAAGAGTAGACAAGTGACCCATCAACCAATAAACTGATCAAGTCCTATTGTTTCAGGACAATAAGGTGAGGACCTGTTCGACTCTAATGGACTTAATCCATAGGATGAGAACTTGTCCGACTTTAACCGACTTAGCCCTTGAGTGAGAACTTGTCCGACTCTAACGGACTTACCCTCAAGTATCTCATCCGACTCTAATGGACTTAGCCGTTAAGATAGGGACTTGTTCGGCTCTAACGGACTTAGTCCACTCCTTGTCTCAATTCAATTATCTCCAATTAGCCTCATAGAGACTCTCATTATCTCATCAACTCAAACTCTACATCCTCTATTGATTTCAGAGAATTTAACTCATCTTAATTAACTCAATTCTCATTTAAGAACTCAAAGATTCAGATCATCGTTTAAAAGAAATCATTTAGACAAGACTCAAGAACTCAATCATAAAGACTCATTGGATCATCAAGCTCAACTAACTCAACCTCATATTTATGTCAAGATTTCAATCAACATTCTCAAGTCAAGGCCTAGACTCCATCCCTAGGTTCATTCATGCATGCTTTCAAAAGTCAACAAATATAGGATTTATATAATATCTCATGAAAAATATTCCGTTCAAGAGAATAAGTTTATGATGATCATCAACGTATGAAAATACATAAAATAAATATAATTTCTCAAGAAAATAGTCAAGAATCATGTATGTGGACTCAAGAGCTTTTAAACTCACTTCTAAGACCATTTATGGGATACATGAGATAACAATCTTATTCTTTTAGTTTAGCCTTACATACCTGGAATGAAGGTAGACGATCAACTTGGAACAAGCCTGACTTGAAATCTTCAACTCTTCTTCGCTCTTCTTTCTTCTCTTTTAGCCCTATGTCTTTTTCAGAGACTTAGAATGACTTAAAAATGGGTTACAAACCCTTTTTATGCTTAAAAAACCTATTTTGGCCATATATTAAGTTTAAAGGTCTGGGATGCCCCTCACGAAATTTGAAAAAAAGTTAGTTTCGGGATGCAGGGTCCGCAAGGCGAACCGCGTATTTTTTTCAGTATTTTTCATCGAAAATTCTCCGAAATCCTGTAGAAAATATTTGAACATAAACTAAGTGTTGTTCCGCGACAAGTCCTCGCCGCAGCCCTATCGCTCTCCCTCACTAGTTCGCATTTTATTACGAAAAATTATTTTTCGTCCCGATTGCTCTAAAATCGGGTCACGACTATTTTCCTACTCGATTTTCCGCACTAATTGCAAATTCAGTCTCGGTTTCCCTTTGGGGCTTTGGAAGATGCGTTATCCGCACGATTACATTTTAGAGGCGTTTCGATAATTTTATGGGGTGTTACATTCTAAGAATTTTATTTTTTACCTTGTAATCTTTTCGTATTTTTCGTTTACCTTAACCCAATTGTATTTTATTTTTTTAAAAAAATCTGTGGGGTCTCAATCTTTAATAAAGCCAGAGCCACTTTCTTTTTCACTTTCTTTAATTGATTTTTTTTTTTTTTAATTTTCCTTTCCGCTGCTTAACAGACTGGAAAATCAGGTTAAAGTAAGGGAATTAGAACCAAAATTATGATGGATATTTGAACCTTTTTTTCTTTTGAAAATAAACAAACTGTAACTAAAATCTGTGAAACACGGTTGCCATTTTCCAAGAAAACCAAAACAAGCGCAAAGACCAAAATTTATGTTGTTGGTAATAAATTTTAAAATGATAAAAATAAATCATAAGTTACGTAAATAAAAGAGATAAATATATAAAATATATTTAAATTATATAAAATACATCTAAACTATCAATTTTTTGAGTTTCAAACTATTGAAAGTTTGAGAAACATAGATAAATTATTACTAAGTAGTTTGATAAACATACCTCTATCTTTTATTCCACTTTCACTATGGTGTGTGTGCTACACTCTCTCTTTTATTTTTAAAAAATGTCACATCCTACATGGACAAAATATTCCACCTTGGCAAAAAATAAATAAACTATAGTATTAATTAAAAATTAAATATTAAAATATTATTATTTCATAAAAAATTATAAAATAAAATATAAATATTTTCCATTCCATCACTTCCTCTCACTGAACCCCCTGTAATTTTTTTTAAAAAATTCTTATTTCATCTCCTTCTTAAAATAATAATCTAGATATTATTTTTATTGTTTTTAGAAAAAATAATTCTACATTACCCACTTAATCCTCCTCTTTTATTTTTTTATAAAATTATTTTTTATTTGTCGCAAGATTTTTTAAATAAATTTTTTATTTCTGTTATATTCGATAAACAAGTAGAAAAAAAATATTTTTCTAAAAATATAAGTACATATCTATAAAAAAATATACAAAAAAGATAAAAATGAATTAGGAACGGAGGATTAGATGCAAGTGTGATAGAATTTTATTTATTTTAAGAAAAATCTATTTTTTATAGGTAGGAATGGAGAAGGGGTTGAAGTTTGAACTTTTAAAAAATATTTTATGAAAAAGATAACAAAATAAAGGCAGGGATTGTTGGGGATGGGTGGGCGATACACGAGGGTGGGGACAATAGGGTAGGTGAGAAAAATATTTTAAATTTTATTTTTTAAAAAATAATATTTTCTCGGAAGAATATTTATACTTTAATATGTTACTTTTAATTAAAATTAATATTTTTATTTAATAATTGTTAATGTGGCATGCCATGTGTGAAACTCACAAAAATGGTATAGTTTAGGTGTGTTTTGTATACTTATTTCTAAATAAAATATGAAAAAATATAATTTTATTGATAAACATTGTTGATACAAATCTGTGTATTTCTTATTTCTTCTATCTAAATTTTTTTTCTGTGATTCAGGAATCATTAGTGGGTATTTTTTAAATTAGAATAATGTCGACATCCTTGATGAGATTTATTTGATTCAATTGATTATTGTAAATATTTCATGAGCTTATGAAATTTTTCAAAATGACTCTTTAAAGAAATACATTACCTTTTATATAGATATAAACTAGAATTTAGGATAGAAAAACTTTTAAATATCGTAATTGAAATTGATCCCACGAAATTTAATGTCAATAAGTGTACTATAATCTTAATAAAGAAACTCAATGAAGATTCGAGGGAATTTATAATTTTGTCCTTAAGCAAATAAGAAGGTGTTTGGATTGGATTAAGATTTTAAGCTATTTTAAATGTACTTCACAAATAAAAAGATGTTTAAAATAAGTTAAAATTTATTATTATTTTTTAATTTCAATTGAAGTGATATAAATAGATTTTTAAAATATTTTAAATTATTAATATTGTGACATAACATGTTTTTTAGAAAATATTTTAAGTTATTAATTATCATGATTAGTAGCATTTTTAATACTAAAAATAAGACAAATAAATTACAACAGAAGAATCATAAAAAATTACGGATATACCTTCAAGCTGCTCAAGCAGGCATGTTAACCTGCTACCTGTTTGAGCAGCTTTAATTATCACAATTAGTAACATTTTTTAACACAAACAATAAGACAAACAAATTACAAGGAAAGAACCATAAAAAATTATGGATACACTCTCAAGCTACTCAAGCAATCATGTTGACATGCTCCCTACTTGAGCAACTTTAATTATCACAATTAATAATATTTTTTAACATTAAAAATAAGCCAGATAAATTACAACGGAAGAACTATGTAAAATTATGAATGTACCTTCAAACTGCTCAAGCAGGTAAAAGTTGCTCAAGCAGACATGCCGACTTGCTGCTTAACTCCCTCTCATAAGATAGTTAAAATTATTATGTTTGAGCTTGAAAGCTATTCATATGATCAATAATTTTACTTTTTTTTATCCCTAATAAAATTTTATAATTTTTATATTATTTTTGCTCCTATTTATTCTTACTCGTTTTTCTTTGTTTTTTCTTTCTTTCTTTTTTCGTTCATTGCTCTTTCCTTTTTCCGTTTTCCCCCTTTTCCTGTTCTTTCTTTTCTTCAATTTCTTCTTTTTTTTTTCTTGCTCCTGCTTTCTTTTTTTTCTTCTAAATTATTTTCTTCTTTTTGAATTTTTTATAAATTATTTATAGTGAAAAAAGCATATAGATATTATTTGTTATAAATATAATTGAAAAAATCAAATATTTCATGTGTATTATAAAAATTACATATTTTAAAATTTAAATAAGTTATAGATATAAATTATTTTATATAATTAATTTATAGTGAAATTGAATTAAAATAAATTAATTTGAATTTGATTTAATTTAGAAAATAAAAAACTTATAATATTTAACATTTTATAATGTATAACATCTTTAACGGGTCATTTGATTTGAATATAACTTATGCTGGTAGAGCTTTAATAACTCATTCTTAAAAGGAAAATATTTACCTTATTTAGCTTAATTATTTTTTATTTTTAAAATAAGGAAGATTCATTTATTAACACAATGTCAATAGAATAATGATATTTTCCTTCAGATAATTGATAAACTCCAATTAATGACAGTATCATTAGCAGTATTAATTGATGACAGTATCTAAGAAGGCAGCTGAGAACTATAAAGATGGTATTTGGACACTCCGACCAATGCCTGCTACTTATCCTAATTATTTCAGCATTCTTGCAACTTCTCCATCACCTTAAAAACCTTAAACGACACGTTAATGACTGTATACTTACAATTCAATGCACTTCTTGCAATCATTCTTGTGCTAGACTACGACTTTATAGGCGTTTGACCACTTGCAGTTTTTGAAAAAAAGGGTTTGAAAAATAGAAGTTGGAAAAAAATGTTTGCAAGGTGAAGAGAACCTCCAGCAAGCTCAACTCTTTTCTTGCAAATATACAAATAAAAAAGTGATAAAAGGTAAGGGTACATTTATCATTTTATAAATTTATCGCATCACAAATTGTGATGGGATTATTATACTATCCATTACAAGGGATAACTAATCCCGATACTATTTATTAGTCCAGGGATAAGTTATCCCGTATTTGCTAACCAAACGGACATTTAAATATCACTAAAATTTTATCCCAAAATAAGTAGTGCTTATCTCTTACACCAAACGACCCCTAAAAGTATTCTTGAAATTCAGATTTAAAAAAGCATGTAACAATATTTATGTACCAATGCATATTAATAATTTTTTTTCCAGATTAACCACTCTTATTGGTAATTGTTTATTTTCAAAATAAATTTTAATATTTTAAAAATTACTTTTGAAGTACTTTTTAAAAGTCATTTTTTTTGAATGAGTTCTAAATTATTTTAGAAGAAAGTTCCTTATTTATAAAATGGTCTTGTGTCTATCACTATCTACCTTTTTTTAAGTCAAATTATGGACAATGCTACATTCTAGTCCCTTTGGATGCATTTCTTTGAGGAAATTTAAATAACTTTCCTACCAGACATGGTAGATTGGGACATTTGCCATCTAAGCTTTCTAATGCCTTCATTTCTTCTACTGCTTATATTTTTGGTCCCTCAAAATAATAACTTCCTAATACATGTTCAACAATTTTATTATCAAATCACGATAAATAAATATTTATTTGCATCTCAATTTATACTTGAATTTAGTGATATAATTTTGTCTAATGCATACATTGACCGTTGAGTTTCAAAATATGTATCGAATTCAAAAAAGAAATAAAGGGGAGGAAGAGGGGGGTTGTGGGAGTTGTGGGGGAGGGTGGGGAGAGATAGGTTTAAGTCACATCTTATACAAAGATTGCTGTAGAAATTTAAATCATATTAAAGGCAAGTAAATTGAACAATTAAAAAGTGCTATATAGTAGCCAGCTACTAGGCATTCAAGATAATGCAATGTTCCTAATCTTTTTATTCAAGGAGGGAAACTAAATTAATGAAAAATGTTAAAAATATTCTTAAACAAAAATTCTTTCATCAATATTTAAATCAAATTATTATTATTTAATTACAGATAGTTTGAGGACTATTTTTTTTGGTTAACTTATAGAAAGCGAAAGAAAACTTAACCTAGTAGTAAAAAGAATAGAGTTCATATTCTTGGAAAACTAAAGAATAATAGGTACATGACTAGTAAATACATATACACTTTTTTGAATAGTCTTCTATCTAAAGAAAGTAGTGATGGTTATTAGTGATCTTTATGTGAAGCATGCAATGATGAAAGAGTTCTCTCTCTCTTTAATATAATTATCTATGTGTCACACCTTGTTATATCTTATGCAACATTCTTTCAATGAAAAGTTAAAAAGGAAAGCTGCTTGTTTGCAATTTGGTAATCACAGTATAATTATCAAAAGTTAATTATTTTTTATCCACGCTTTTATTTAATTAATAATAATGTCATTGTCTAGAACATTAACGAATTAATTTATTTATATATTACTAGAAGATATAAAATAGATAAATGATTGTATGTAACGGGTAAACTGAGGATAAAGAAGAAGAAAGAAATGACGGATGTTTAATTTGATCGAGTACATAATAGTAATCTAATTTTATTTCAAACAGAAAAAACAAAGTACATATGCCTCCTTGCTCCATTTTATGTGACACATTTTTCTTTTTGATGTGCTTTAAAAAGAATGTTGTCTTACTCAAATTGAAAATAATTTACTTTTAAAATTTCTTTTTTATCTTTCATGAAATAATTTTCAACCATATAAATATATATGATATATATGAATAATTTTACATCACAAGTTTTAAAAATATCAAAAAGTGTCATATAAATTGAGCTGGAAGGAAGTATTTTTTTATTTCTTTTTGCACATTGCAACATTGCACCAAGAAGTAAAGTGAGTAGCTATCATTAACGCATGCATTTGCAAGAGTTAAATATACACCTTTTTCCAAATACTACTCCATCTGTTTTCTATTTTTCAAGTTAAAAAATTATATCTAAAATATTTTTAAATACATATTAAAAATGATAATTCTTTTTTTCACCTAAAATTAATAGAATTAAAAATATTTTAATACTCTCTCATCAAACATATGGCTACTTGTAAATATAGTAATATTTACTATGTGGCCTAACACTATGTTACTAAAAGTGAATATATATAATTAATGCTAGTTCACTAATTCCTTACTTTTACGTTTATACTTGACATACTCACTAAAAAAAATTGATATGCCTATTTCCTTACAGTTTGTATATATTAATTTGACGTTTAGTTAAATCTTGAAAAATAATTTGAAAAAATCAGTAATTAATGTTAAAAATAAAATATAAAGAATATATCTTTTTCAATATGTTAATAATGACAAATAGAAATAAAAATTTGTTATTAAAATATAGATAAATAAAAGCAAATATTGAAATATTATACTCCACCAAACACAATCATATTAATAAAAAATTGATCCCACTATCTATGTAGACTTTAAAAAATAAAAAAAAGAAGAAGAAATGGAGATTTGGTGGTAAAACAATTTTTTGAAAAGCGCACTAAGTGGGTGAAAATGGAAATGCGTATTCCCACCAACGAAGGAGGTGAAAACCCACTCCCGACAGTGGCATTAACGTAATAATATCGCATTCGAAGCCTTTATAATAAAGGAAGTGATAATATAAACCCGACATCAGTCCTCCATACCTCCTTCGATCCTCTCTCTCAGTCGCACTTCACGGCGACTGTCTCCTCCATTCTTTCTTCTCCGATGGCTTCTCTTCTCTGTTTGTCTCTCATTGCTTCTCTTCTTTTTCTTCACCCATGTTTCGCCAAGAAAACTTACATTGTTCACATGAAACATCACCAAAAGCCTTCTTCTTATTCTACCCATCATGATTGGTACGATGCACAGCTCAAATCTCTCTCTTCTTCTTCCACCTCTGACTCTCTTCTTTACTCTTACGACACTGCTTATCCTGGATTTGCTGCTTCTCTTGACACCCATGAGGCTGAATTGCTCAGACAGTCTGATGATGTCGTTGGGGTGTATGAGGATACTGTCTATACACTTCATACTACTCGGACTCCTGAGTTTCTTGGGTTGAATGATCAGTTGGGGCTTTGGGCTGGTCATACTCCACAAGAGCTTAACAGTGCTGCTCAGGATGTCGTCATTGGAGTACTCGACACCGGTGTTTGGCCTGAATCTAAGAGTTTTAGTGATGTGGGTATGCCCGATGTGCCCTCTAGATGGCGTGGGGAATGTGAATCTGGACCTGACTTCGATCCCAAGGTGCATTGTAACAAAAAACTCATAGGTGCTCGATTTTTCGCTAAAGGTTACCGTATGTCGTCTTCTAGTTCATTTACGAATAAATCCAGACAGCCGGAATCGCCTCGGGATCAGGACGGTCACGGCACTCATACAGCCAGCACCGCTGCTGGTGCCCCTGTGGGTAACGCTAGCCTCCTTGGGTATGCCAGTGGAATCGCTCGTGGTATGGCTCCTCGTGCCCGTGTGGCTACTTACAAGGTGTGTTGGCCTACTGGGTGTTTTGGGTCTGATATTCTAGCTGGTATGGACCGTGCTATTTTGGATGGGGTTGATGTGCTATCTTTATCTTTGGGTGGTGGATCGGGTCCTTATTATCACGATACCATTGCTATAGGTGGTTTCTCTGCTATGGAGAAAGGAATTGTTGTGTCCTGTTCTGCAGGAAACAGCGGTCCAGCCAAAGCTTCACTTGCAAATACGGCTCCATGGATCATGACTGTTGGTGCTGGAACTATAGACCGTGATTTCCCTGCTTATGCTGTTTTGGGTAATGGGAAAAAGATTACTGGGGTGTCTTTATACAGTGGTAACGGGATGGGTAAAAAGCTACCTCGCTTAGTTTACAACACAGATAGTAGCTCAAGTCTTTGTTTGCCTGGTTCACTAGACCCAAAAGATGTGCGTGGGAAAATAGTGTTGTGTGACAGAGGGACTAATGCTAGAGTAGAAAAGGGTCTGGTTGTGAAAGAAGCTGGTGGGGTGGGAATGATACTAGCCAACACTGTGGAGAGTGGTGAGGAGCTGGTGGCAGACAGTCATTTGTTGCCGGCGGTTGCTGTTGGGAGGAAATTAGGAAATGTCATAAGGCAGTATGTGAAGAGTGAGAAGAATCCGACGGCAGTACTGAGCTTTGGAGGGACGGTGGTGAACGTGAAGCCGTCGCCTGTGGTGGCAGCGTTTAGCTCAAGAGGACCTAATACAGTGACTCCGCAGATATTGAAGCCTGATGTAATTGGACCTGGAGTGAACATATTGGCAGCTTGGTCTGAGGCTATTGGTCCCACTGGCCTTGAGAAAGATACCAGGAGGACCAAGTTCAACATCATGTCTGGTAAATATCACCAACGGATTACTTTCTCTTTTTAATGCCTAGATTAGATCTCTCAATTATTACTGCTGATAACAGAGGAACAAGTAGAACAAAAACATGTTTGTTTGGTCAACATGCTTAATTATTGTGCAGTGAATCTGGAATATAATCACTTAAAAGTACTAGCACATGCCTAAAGTTCACACATACAATAATTATCAGATGAATTCAACAACTGCTCAAGCTACGAGGGGCTAGTTTTGGAGAAGAAATGATTAATTGATTTATATTACACCATCAGTATATTTAACCGATCATGCCACGACCTTACTTGAACAGGATCTGTTCTATAGGCTCATACCACTGTATCATTGATTCCTAAGGGGACAGGAAACCAACTCTGGTTGATGAAGCATGACCATAAATAGCACCCATAGCCTTCTGCTCGTGGCGCCATACGTGATTGTTTTTAGCTCCGATCATGGTTGCTGGGATGGTCTTATGGCTGTCTGACAGACTCTTCAAATTTTTTTTAAAAAAAATCTTGCTACGTTGTCAGTTTCATTTTCTAAGAACAATTCCCTGAATATGTGGAAAGATGATCATTCATATGTTGCCATTGTTCAGCTTTTGTACAATAGTGAGCTTAAATATGGAAATGTAGTATAGTCTGTCTTCCACTAATGAGTATTCCATGGAATCCCAGATTAGTCCCTACTAAAAAAAATCATAAAGTTCACAAACTCATCATGGTTTTGACATCACCCTCTGGACCTACCCGAAAAAGTTCATTAGCTGGAAATAATTTGATGTACTTTCTTGAAATCTGACACACAATTTTGTATTTGATCTTGTTTTACGTTGAACTCTCTTGCAGGAACATCCATGTCCTGTCCTCATATCAGTGGATTGGCTGCATTGCTGAAAGCAGCACATCCTGACTGGAGTCCAAGTG